>ML249785.1:5989-101231 GCA_005239495.1 Nicotiana undulata
CCCCCCCCCCCCCCCCCCCTTCTTATAATTGGTGTTCTGATTCTTTAATAATTATTTTTATGAAGATGGTTAACTGAGTCGTTAAACTGAATAAATAAATTGAATAACTTAAATATTTGTCAGACAAAATTAGCAATTCAATTGAGTTTTCCAGTTAGGATACATAAAAAAAATTATATCTAATCACGGATCAACATCCTCTTCCAACTCGAGGACTTCCTCAAAATTCAATATCTTTATACACTGCAAATAAGTTTATGGTATTCATAACCAAAATTACAATGACCTTTGAAGTCTACATATTTTTAAAAACACCAAATTAACCATATTCAGCCTACTTGATACACTATTACCAACAGTGCTTTGTTCAAAAGCTTATCGTATCCTTATAACATATGGTAACTACTTCTTTCAATATTGTGTCCATCAAATTGGCATTGTTCAGTATCCACAAAACAAATAGTATAATTATTTTAATTGAAAACATGTATCTCTGTTATTCAATATTATTGAATTGTTGCATCTTCAAGCGATCAATTGGTACAATTTTTACTTTCCATCTACTCCTTTTTTTCTCTCTCTCTCTTTGCATTTGGTAGCACAAATGGAGAAGGGGAAGGCCGTAAAAATTTCATATCTCAGAACCCAACGTCTTAGTTCAAAAACTCCAACTGAACCGGTGTTATAAAAATCCAGCAAGAGTAAGAATGTAATTTATGTATATTCTGTTCAAGTTTAATTGAATCGTGCAACAATGGGCAACAAATACCAAAAATATGCAAATTTGATTGTTAAAATTGACCTAAATTCAAGCAAAAATTTGAGAAGAAAACCAAAGAAACTTTAAAATAGAAACATGAGATTTACCTTGTGCTCTAAAATCCTCATCGGGGGCGAGTCCCTAATCGTCCATGGAGAAGGTTAACAGAGTCCATTCCATGGTAAGGAGTAATCCCCATGGTTTAGTAGTGTTAAAGGAAGTCAAGAAACATTTGGAATTAATAGAAGAGACGCATCCATTAGGAGTATTAAATCAAAAGTGGCGTTCGTTTCATTTTTTTTTTCCGGAAAAAGAAAAGCAGAAAAATAGAGGAAAAAGATAAATGAGATTGCTGGTTAGTGAGGAATGCCACATCACCAGCTTAAGTCCCTCAATTATATAATTATATAGATTTTAGATTTTAAATGCTCATCACTGCACTCAAGTCTTTAGTTATGGTTGTTACTTACTGAGTTGGCGTACTCACGTTACTCCCTGCACCATGTGTGCAGATCTAGGTACCGGGCCAGAGTGCTAGCTGACTTCCATTTGCTTTAGTGCCTGTTCGGGGATAGAGGTAGTTGTTTGGCATCCACAACCTTCCTTTTTTCTTTCCTAGCTTATTGGTTTCTCTTATTTTTCGAACTTGTATTAGTAAAGAAAAGATGTCATACAGTGTATTTACTCTTTTAGGTTCTCATGACGGTTGACTCCTGATGTTGGGGTCGTGGTTAGACATAATCGCTTCATTTGTATTACTGTTGAATATGCTTTAAAAGGGGAATTTAATAGAATATGATAATTGATAGTTTAAACGGAAACTGTTATTTGTCATTTTGGTAAATTGGCTAGCCTAGTTTCACGATAGGCGTCATCACTGCCAGTATTGATTTTGGGGTCATGACAAGTTGGTATCAGAGCGTAGGTTGCATAGGACTCACCGATCATGAGCAGGTTTAGTAGAGTCTTGCAGATCGGTACAGAGACGTCTGTACTTATCTTCGAGAGGCTACAAAACCCTTATAAAATTCTCACATTCTTGAATTCTGTCGTGCGAATCTGTTGATCTGGAAATCTAAACTTCTGTTGTTTCATTCTCTCGGAGATGGTGAGGACACGCGCTACTGATCAGGGTGACCAGACACCAGCTAGACCAGCGAGAGGTCGAGGCCACGGTCGAGGCCGTGGTAGAGGTAGGGGTGCAGCCCGTGCAGCAACCGGGGCAGTACCCATAGACCCACCTACTATTCAGGATCAGGTCCCTGCCGCAGATGTTCTAGCGGGGAAGGCTGAGGCACCGACAGTGCCTATTATGATTCCGGATCTTCAGGAGACTCTTACTCAGATTTTGACTGTGTGCACCAGTCTTGCACATGCACACGCTGTTTCTGCTACTGCTGCTACATCTCAGGCCGGGGGAGGCACTCAGACTCCCGCTGTCCGGACACCTGAGCATGTCATTCAGGGGCTTCAGACACCGAGGGCAGCTTCAGCCCAGCCGTTTGCACAGGTCCAGGATTTTGTGATTCCAGTCATGCCAGATGAAGAACAACGTAGGTTGGAGAGATTTGGTAGACTTCAGCCCCTGACATTCAGTGGTGCTATGGGCGAGGATGCCTAGGGTTTCTTAGACAAGTGTCAGAGGATTCTTCGCACTATAGGGATACTGAAGACCAGTGGGGTCTCGTTTACTGCCTTCAGTTTTCAAGGGTTGCTTTACTTAGTGGGAGTCTTATGAGAGGCGTAGGACTGTTGGTGCGGCACCCCTTACTTGGAAGCAGTTCTCCACTCTATTCTTAGAGAAGTATGTTCCCCAGTCTCATAGAGATGAGCTCCGTAGGCAGTTTGAGCAGCTGCATCAGGGTGAGTTGACAGTGATGCAGTATGAGATGAGATTTTCTAAGCTAGCTCGTCATGCTTCAGAGTTGGTCCCTACTGAGAGGGAGAGGATCAGGAGGTTCGTGGATGGCCTCACCTATCAGCTCCGTATTTTGATGACCAGAGAGAAAGTATAATGTGTTACCTTCGAGCGGGTTGTTGATATTGCTCGAGATATTGAGTCAGTTCGCCGCCAGGAGCGAGAGGAGAGGGAGGCCAAGAGGCCTCGAGGATCTGGTAGTTTCAGCGGTGCTCTTCCCAGAGGTCAGTTTCAGCAAAGTAGAGGTCGCTCATTTAGGCCTCCTCAGTTAGCCCGCCCATCTTATAATGGTGCATCATCGGGGCAGGGTCCCCGCAGTTCTCATCCGAGCCATTTTTCATTCAGTGCTCTTCCAGCCCAGAGTTCATCTCGAGCACCATCAGTTCAGGGTTCCTCTATGCATGGTTCTTCTAGTGGATATCCTGGTGCTAGGGGTTCCCTTCAGTCCCCATCTCCAGCACCAGGGAGTTGTTATGAGTGTGGAGAGTTCGGGCATCTGAGAAGACAGTGTCCTCGTCTTCTTGGGGGTCCATCTCAGCCGAGGAGTCAGCCTTCAACTTTAGCTCCAGTTACTTCACCACCAGCCCAGGCGACTAGGGGTGGGGGTCAGGCAGCTAGAGGCCGCCCTAGAGGGGGAGGTCGATCAGGTGGAGGTCAGGCTCATTTTTATGCACTTCCAGCCAGACTAGATGTTATATCCTCAGATGCAGTGATTTCAGGTATTGTTTCAGTCTGTCACCGAGATGCTTCGGTCTTATTTGATCCTGGCTCCACGTATTCTTATGTTTCATCTTACTTTTCTCATTTTCTAGATATGCCCCGCAAGTCTCTAGTTACATCTGTTCATGTGTTGACTCCGGTGGGCGATACTACTATTGTGGATCGTGTGTATCGGTCGTGTGTGATATTTATTGGGGGTCTGGAGACCCGAGTGGATCTGTTGTTGCTTAGCATGGTTGATTTTGATGTGATATTGGGCATGGATTGGCTATATCCATGTCATGCTATTTTTTATTATCACGCTAAGACCGTGACCTTAGCGATGCCAGGATTTTCGAGGGTTGAGTGGAGAGGTTCTATTGAGTATGTGCCTAGCAAGGTGATTTCCTACCTGAAGGCCCAGCGTATGGTAGAGAAGGGATGTTTATCGTATTTGGATTTTGTGAGGGATGTCAGTGCTGAGACTCCCATTATTGATTATGTTCCTGTAGTCTGTGATTTTCCGAACGTGTTTCCTGCAGACCTTCCAAGCATGCCACCTGACAGGGATATTGATCTGGTGCCAGGCACTCATCCTATCTCTATTCCACCTTATTGTATGGCACCAGCGGATTTGAAGGAATTGAAAGAGCAACTTCAGGAAGTCCTAGGTAAGGGGTTCATTCGGCCTAGTGTGTCACCTTGGGGTGCACCGGTGTTATTTGTGAAGAAAAAGGATGGTTCTATGCGTATGTATATTGATTATAGGTAGTTGAACAAGGTTACAGTCAAGAATAAGTATTCTTTTCCTCTTATTGATGATTTGTTTGACCAACTTCAGGGAGTTACAATGTTCTCTAAGATTGATTTGAGATCCGGGTATCACCAGCTGAAGAACCGGGATTCTGAGATTCCCAAGACAACTTTTAGGACTCGTTATGGTCATTGTGAGTTTATGGTGATGTCTTTTGGGCTGACCAATGCCCCAGCAGCGTTCATGCATTTGATGAACATCGTGTTTCAGCCGTATCTGGATTCCTTTGTCATAGTGTTCATTGATGACATCCTGGTATATTCTCGTAGCTATGAGGAGCATGCTCAACATTTAAGAGTTGTCTAACAGAGATTGAGAGAGGATAAACTTTATGCAAAGTTCTCCAAGTGCGAGTTTTGGCTTGGCTCAGTAGCTTTCTTGGGGCACGTGGTGTCCAGTGAGGGTATTTAGGTTGATCCGAAGAAGATAGAGGCGGTGCAGAGTTGGCCCAGACCGTCCCCAGCTTCAGAAATTAGGAGCTTCCTTGGTTTGACGGGGTATTACCGTCGCTTTGTGGAGGGAGTTTCTTCTATTGCTTCGCCCTTGACCAAATTGACCCATAAGGGTGCTCCGTTTAGGTGGTCAGACGAGTGTGGGGAGAGCTTTCAGAAGCTCAAGACTACATTGACCTCAGCTCCAGTGTTAGTATTGCCATCAGCTTCAGGTTCTTATACCGTATATTGTAATGCCTCGGGGATATGAGTTGGTTGTGTTTTGATGCATGAGGGTAGGGTGATTGCCTATGCCTCTCGCCAGATGAAGACTCACGAGAAGAATTATCTCGTACATGATCTCGAGCTAGCAGCCACTGTTCACACCTTGAAGATTTGGTGTCATTATTTGTACGGTGTGCATTGTGAGGTTTTTACCGATCACCGTAGTCTGCAGCATCTGTTTAAGCAGAAGGATTTGAATTTGCGACAGAAGAGATGGTTGGATCTTCTCAAGTACTATGATATCACTATTCAATACCATCCGGGGAAGGCCAATGTAGTGACCGATGTCTTGAGTCGCAGAGCAGAGAGTTTAGGGAGTCTAGCATATCTCCCAGCAGCAGAGAGGCCATTAGCACTTGATGTTCAGGATTTAGCAGGTCAGTTTGTGAGATTGGACTTATCAGAGCCTCACCGGGTGTTGGCTGGTGTATCTTCCAGGTCTTCTCTTTATGAGCAGATCAAAGAGCGCCAATATGATGACCCACACTTGCTCGTTCTTCAGGACATGGTCCAGCGAGGTGATGTCAGGGATATAGTGATTGGTGATGATGGGGTTATGAGGATGCAGGGTCAGATTTGTGTGCTCAATGTGGATGGGCTTCGAGAGTTGATTCTAGAAGAGGCCCATAGCTCGCGATATTCCATCCATCCGGGTGCCGCGAAGATGTATCACGATCTGAGACAACATTATTGGTGGAGGCGGATGAAGAAGGATATTGTTGCATTTGTAACTCGGTGTCTAAACTGTCAGCAGATCAAGTATGAGCACTAGAGACCAGGTGGATTGCACCAGAGGTTGGATATTCCCGAGTGGAAGTGGGAGCGGATCACCATGGACTTTGTAGTTGGGCTCCCACGGACTTCGAGGAGGTTCGACGCAATATGGGTTATTGTGGATCGGTTGACCAAGTCCGCGCACTTTATTCTTGTTAGTACTACTTATTCTTTGGAGCAGTTAGCCGAGATTTATATCAGGGGATTGTCCGGCTGCATGGTGTTCCAGTTCTATCATTTCGGACAGAGGTACTCAATTCACATCTCAGTTTTGGAGGGTCGTGTAGAGAGAGTTGGGTACTCAGGTTGAGCTGAGCACAACATTTCATCCTCATACTGACGGGCAGTCTGAGCGCACTATTCAGATTCTGGAGGACATGTTGCGAGCATGTGTCATTGATTTTGGGGGTTCATGGGACCAGTTTCTGCCACTCGCGGAGTTTGCATATAATAATAGTTATCGGTCGAGTATCCAGATGGCTCCGTATGAGGCTTTGTATGGTAAGAGGTGATCTCCAGTTGGTTGGTTTGAGCCGGGTGAGGCTAGGCTATTGGGCACAAATTCGGTACAGGATGCGTTGAATAAGGTGAAGTTGATTCAGGAGCGGCTTCGCACGGCACAGTCTAGGCAGAAGAGTTATGCGGACCGA
The DNA here is from genome assembly GCA_005239495.1 of Nicotiana undulata. Taxonomy (NCBI): domain Eukaryota; kingdom Viridiplantae; phylum Streptophyta; class Magnoliopsida; order Solanales; family Solanaceae; genus Nicotiana; species Nicotiana undulata. The sequence continues at coordinate 12,321 of ML249785.1, forward strand.
AAGATCCGGGATGTGTCCTTTATGGTTGGGGAGAAGGTACTACTAAAGGTGTCACCTATGAAAGGTGTCATGCGTTCCGGGAAGAGGGGAAAGTTGAGCCCCAGGTTCATTGGGCCTTTTGAGGTGCTTCAGAGGGTTGGAGAGGTGGCTTATAGACTTGCTTTGCCACCCAGCTTATCGAGTGTTCATCCGGTGTTTCATGTGTCGATGCTCCGGAAGTATGTTGGTGACCCGTCTCATGTTTTGGATTTCAGCACGGTTCAGTTCGAGGGTGACATGTCATATGAGGTAGAGCCAGTGGCTATTTTGGGTCGTCAGGTCAGAAGGTTGAGGTCTAAGGATATAACTTCAGTGAAGGTGTAGTGGAGAGGGCAGTAGGTGGAGGAGGCCACCTGGGAGACCGAGCGGGAGATGCAGAGCAAATATCCTCACTTGTTGAGACTCCAGGTATGTTTTCTAGACCCGTTCGAGGACGAACGTTTGTTTAAGAGGTGGAGAATGTAACGACCAGGCCGGTCGTTCCGTGAGATTATCCCCGTTTCCCCTGTTTCAGCCTTGTCATGTGTTAATTTACCTAATTATGATGTGTTGGGTTGGTTGGTTCGGGTTCGGAGTGGTCGTGATGAGAAATGAGACACTTAGTATCTTAAATTGGCTTTATAGTTGGAAAAGTCAACCAGGTGTTGACCTTTAGGCAAACAACCTAGGAATGTTGATTTAATGGCTCATATAGCTTCGTTAGGTGATTTGGGACTTAGTAGTGTGTTTGGAAGGTGATTTTGATGTCCGGAGTAGAATTAGGCTTGAAATGGCGATTTCCGGTCGGTAGTGGAAAATTGCCTATCGGGGTCGGAATGGAATTCCGGAAGTTGGAGCAGGTTCGTAGTGTCATTTTGGATATGCGTGCAAATTTTCAGGTCAATCGGACGTGTTTTGGGTGGTTTCGACACCATTGGCGAAATTTAGAAATCTCAAAGTTCATAGGCTTGAATCCGAGGTGATTTTGGTGTTTTGGCGTTGTTTTGAGTGTTTCGAAGGTTCGACTAAGTTTGAATAAGGTTATGGGAGGTGTTGGCATGTTTGGTTTAGGTCCCAGGGGCCTCGGGTGTGTTTCGGGTGGTTAACGGATCAAATTTTGGACTTGGGAGTTGGCAGATTTTTGCTGGTTTTTGGTTGTAGAGTTTTCTTCTTCGCGTTCGCGTTGGTGGAGCCGCGTTCACGAAGGGTTCTTGGAGGCAGGGGTCAAGTTGTTATATGCGTTCGTGTTTAGGGTTGATGCGAACGCAGAGGATTGGCAAAGTGTTCTACGCGTTTGCACCAGGTGAGTCGCGTTCGCGATAGGAAGCAGCAGTTGGGGACCTCAGGCCCCGTTTGGTCTATGCGTTCGCATAAGTGGGTCGCGTTCGCGAGGGGAAATTAGTTAAAGCTTCGCATTCACGAAGCTAGGACGCGTTCGCGTTGAGTATATTTGGAGGCAAGCTTGTTTAGCCTATGCGAACACGAGAGTTAGGTCGCGTTCGCATAGAGTGACCTGGGCAGAAGTATTTAAACCCCTCATTCGCGATTTTCAGCCAATTTTTCACCATTGTGGAGCGGTTTTGAAGCTTTTTGAGAAGGATTGAAGAGGGAATTGAAGGAAAACACTTGGAGGTAAGATGTTTGACTTCAATACTCGATTCTATGTTGAATTCTGAGTAATTAAACATGAAATTAGTGGGATTTAAACCCGAAATTTGGGGAAATTAGGGCTTATAATTTGGAGACTTTAATTGAGGAATTGAAAGGGAAATTGTGGTTGGATTTGGATGTATCTTATATGGGTAGACTCGTGGGAGAGTAAGGATTCCAATTTTGTAATTTTTATCGAATTTCGAGACGTGGGTCCGGGGGTCAGGTTTGGCCAATTTTGAGATTTGTGCTTAATTTGATAATTTTCGAATGGATTTCGTCTCCTTAGCATACATTGATAATATTAATCTGGTTTTGACTCGATTCGGAGCAATCGGGAGCCGATTCAAGGGGCAAGAGCATCGCGAATTAGTATTTGGGCCGGTTCGAGGTAAGTAACGATTGTAAATCTAGACCTGAGGGTATAAAACCCCGCCTTTTTGTATTGTTTTGATAAATAAGGTGACACACATGCTAGGTGATGAGCGTGTGGGTGTGCACCAATAGGGATTGGGACTTGGTCTGTTCCACAGCGACTACTAAGCCGAGTGTTTGATTTGAAATCATATAATATCCTGTGTTTTAGAGACTTATACTCTACTATGGGCTGTATGCCATGTTTGGGGCCTTGTGCCTACCTTTTTAGAGCCTCAGAGGTATTTCTACTACTATCCTCACGCTATTTTGATGAAAATATGAACTCAATCATGCTTTATACCTGTTCACTATTTATTTCTATTTACCACCCTATTTTAGAATATTGAGAGGTAATTTGGGCCGAGTCCCTGGGATTTGTGATGAGTTCCCCGAGTAGCTTGTGAGGATGACTGAGTGAGGCCGAGAGCCAGACTTGTGAGGATATATAGGGATCAGGTTGCACGCCGCTGTCACACCTCCTTTTTCACTACCCCGTATTGATGAAAGGTAATAAGGGAGTTTTTCCACTTTAAGTGACATTATTCGATTTTTGGGATTTATTTATTTTATTTTTTCAGAGTCGCCACCCGGATTTTTGCGGTGTTCCGGGACACCATTTATTTAAAATCCCAAAACCGAGGAATTTTGACTCTGTTTAATTTGTCTGCGACCAGAAATCCGAGTAAGGAATTCTGTTAACCCGGGAGAAGGTGTTAGGCATTCCCGAGTTCCGTGGTTCTAGCACGGTCACTTAACTATTAATATTTGGCCTAAATTATCCGATTATTTACTCGTTTTAGTCTATTGTGCATTTAGCCTCTTTGAAATTTAGCCGCTTTTGGTAAGTATGAATTTATCTTGAAAACAAGTCACGAGAGCGTGCACTCGTCTGCTTTTGGACATGTTATAATTGCGCCGCATGAAATGCACCTGCAATTACGACACGTGATTTTAATATAGTTTTAAGTTGAAGTCGGGGACATGAGTTGCCACACCCGAATGTAGATTACGTAGTCAAGACTGTGGTCACGATGATTTAATTGCCTATTTGAAGCAAAACTATTACCTATTCATAAGTTTTTGTCTTTTCCTAAACTATTTGTTTTCCTAATGTTTAAGACCAGTTATGGAAAGCTGAAGCGATGGAGCTATTCAATGAAGTGAATATATTGAGACCAATTTACATTACTAGTTCAACACTAAGTATTAGTTCTTATTCCAATTCAACTACTATTAAATGTGTGGGCATTAATCTGCTTATACTACATTTGGCATATTACACGACTTCAAACTCGATCATAAAATCGAAATGATTAGAAACTAATGCAGGAATAATGAGATTGCACAAAGTTATAAGCATGAAAAGACCAACGATTCAAAACTTCTAAACTTAATGCTCATCCATTATAAAACAAGTTCCAATAAACTCCAGAGTAATCACAGGATCTAGTTAGCTAAATTCCAACAAATTGCAGTCAACTTCATGGATTCGTAAAGGGCAAACAAAGATCTAGCATTATTGAATTATGCTGAAACATAAGGGATATATAAGAAGAAGTTACAAGCTAGATTGTATTGATATCAAGGAACATAATTCATAACGCATAACTTGAGTTTCAACAGGAATCATCCACCACTCTCTAAAGTAATTTCAGCTAATTGATTACATAAACCAAACATAAAAATGAAGGATTCAGTGTGTGTGCCTAGTGATGAGATCAAAATATCATGAGAAAGGCCAAATAAAGGCTAGGAATATGGACTTAGGAGCTCAACAAATCAGCAATAGAGTTAGCAGAAAACAGCATCAATCCTAGCCAAAAATCAACTAAAAAATCTAGGAATTGTCAAACCAAACAAAACAGAAATCGGGCATTAGTGATAGCCAACTTTAGCCTCACTTTTCTAACCAATTAATCGACTCAAATGCTAAAACCTACACTAACAGATACACATGAAAAATTTAAGAACCAGAACAGATTCGGAACATAATGATTTCAGAATTTTACAAAACCTGACACAGGAATCATGCTCGATTGATCATATTCATATTATAGCTACTAGCTTTCATCGGTCAAACATTCGTATGAAGCAATAAGCAAAGCGGGGTACCTGGAGCACATTTTTAAAGCTCCGAACCAATTAAAAACCAGCTAAATAGCTCGCAGATTCAGCAACATAAACATCGATGAACTCGATTCAATCAAACCCATTTTGAACCGAAATCCAGAAGAAGAAAATGAACTATTTCTTCTATTTTTATTTCGAAATTGCATCTCAGACCTCTCAGTCAAACCTTTAGATTCTCATAATTTTAACTTTTTTGTAAAAAAAAAAAACAGCTCCAAATTTGTGTGAAGAAGAAGATGAAGAAACAGACGACAGCACCGGGGTTTTGAAATGGAGGAGGCCGATTATCTCTTCTTTGGGATGAAGATGAAGGGGGACGACTGGTGATAAGGAGAATGGGGGATCCCTTTCATTTTTGGTCGCTGAGGTTTGAGGTCAGAAAAGAGGGAGACGATGGGCAAAAGGGGAATACGGCGCTGGGCTCTTCAGGCAAGTTCCCTTCGAGATTAGGTCTCCTTCTCTAATTTTTTAGGTCTGATCTTTGAGAAATGAGGAGGGTGTGTGGCTGAAGGGATTAGGGGGGTCTCTCATCTCTGTGTTGTTGAAGATGAGAGCAAGAAGAGAGGAAACGGGGCTCCTCCTCCAAATATAGAGATTAGGTCCCTTTTATTTTTAGGTTTAGGTCTTGTTTAATAGATAAGGGAAACGGGTCGGGTTGGCGGGTCGTGGGTTTTTGGGTTGGGGTGTGGGAATTGGGCTGAATTTGGGGTACTGGGCCACTGATTTTGGCCCAATTTGGACACCCCTCTTTTCTCATTCTTTTAGCCACTTTAGGCTCAAATTTTAATTTAAATATATTTCTTGGCTAGCCTATGTATTTATTTTATCTAGTGATTGACTAGTGCAACTAATTGATTAATTAACCTACGGATGCAATTTTGATTTTCAGAAGATATATTTAATAATGTAACTAAATCCTAAAAATGCAATTTAAACCTTAAATGGCACGAAATGAAAACGAGACAATTTTTATGATTTTTTCTATAATTTTAAAGTAGTAAACATGCATGAAATGCAACTAAAATAAAGAAAAGTTCCTAAAATTCATTAAAAATCATTTTTGATTATTTTAAGGAGTAATTTCCATGCGGGGCAAAAATTGGGTGTTCACAGCCGCCACGCTATACATATCTATATTTGGATCGGGCTGCATGCTGCAACGAGATATGTGGATCGGGCTGCACGCCGTAACGAGATGTAAAATATTGGATCGGGCTGCACGCCGTAACGAGATGTAAAATATTGGATCGGGCTGCACGTCGCAGCGATATAGCGCTTGGGCTGTAGGAGCCCTTCCAGGAGTCTGTGCACCCCCAGTGAGCGCAGTCGACTATTATTTGGACCGGGTTGCACGCTGCAGCGTATATTATGTGGATCGGGCTGCACGTCGCAGCGATTTTATATATATATATATATATATATATATATATATATATATATATATATGGTACATGTTGAGTAAGAGTGATGAGTGTGAGCATTTACTTATGATAGTGGAGTCACGAGTGATTGAGATGCCTTATTTACGAGTGACACTGTGCCTGAGAGGTTATTACTTATGAAACCATTATTTTTCACTCTTCTTTACACCGAGCCTCTTCGATAAATGCTGAACAAATATTTTATATACGTTTGAACGGAGAAACTGGAGTTTTGTGAAATATTTGATAAATGAGGATTTTCTTAGTTTGATCTATTTACCTTCACTAGCAATTATTTATGAAATTTTAGATTTTAAATGCTCGTCACTGCACTCAAGTCTTTAGTTATGGTTGTCACTTACTGAGTTGGCGTACTCACGTTACTCCCTGCACCATGTGTGCAGATCTAGGTACCGGGCCAGAGCGCTAGCTGACTTCCCCTTGCTTCGGAGCCTGTTCGGGGATAGAGGTAGCTGTTTGGCATCCATAACCTGCCTTTTTCCTTTCCTAGCTTATTGGTTTCTCTTATTTTCCGAACTTGTATTAGTAAAGAAAAGATATCATACAGTGTATTTACTCTTTTAGATGCTCATGACGGTTGACTCCGGATGTTGGAGCCGTGGTTAGACATAATCGCTTCATTTTTATTACTGTTGAATATGCTTTAAAAGAGGAATTTTAATAGAATATGATAATTGATAGTTTAAACGAAAAGTGTTATTTGTCATTTTGGTAAATTGGCTAGCCTAGTTTCACGATAGGTGCCATCACAACCAGTATTGATTTTGGGGTTGTGACATATGGTGCATTGGAACTCAAACCAATGTCTTATCCATGTAAAATCATGTTACGCCACAATGAGTTGGGACTCAAATCCAACTCTTATCATCATGGTGCATCAGGACTCGAATCCGATATCTTACCCTTATCGTGGGCGGAATATGAACCCATCGTCTTACCCTTAACCAATGTCATAATTGGCTAAAATGCATTATGACTCACCTTACATTATTATATGCATACGTTAATTAAAAATGACCAGAACTAATATCAGTGAAAATTGGATGCAGTACATACTCGTGTACTAATATTCTGTATGTAAGCTTGTCAAATGAAATAGTTATATGTAGTGTAGTATATCGTGTTATATTTCACAAATGCACAATAGTGCATATTATATTAGGTGTACCCAAGTACCTAAGCTTGTAGGTTGTAACTGGATATACTTGAATTTAGAAAGAAAATACACTTGAAAAAAATAATTTCAAGTAACCTCATTATTACTAACGTGTTTTGTTTCTATAATGAGATGAATAATTAGTAAAAACTTCTTGGATTTAGTCAAAGTAGGATGCTATATTTTAATGATGCAAACACCATTTAAAAACATCTTTTGGATATATGCTACTGTCAAGAATACAATCTTGTTATCTAAGTCTACTGAAGATTACTTCTATTCACATTTTGATATGCAAATCAATTAAGAAGCAATCTATTAAAATTATCACATCCCTATTATAAAGAAATCATGGTGAAGTATGAGTATTTTTTTTAAATAAAAAAACAGAATGAAGAATAACTAAGTATCCAACAAAACATGTCATTATTCTTGCAGAAGAGAGAAACATGTTGTACCTGATAATTTTAAATCAGAGTTGAGAACTTTAAAAGAAGATAACTTACTTCGAATGTAATGGTTAGAGACTTGTGCTGATAACGTGTTAAGAAACTGAGCTCAAAGCAATAACATAAAATAAGAAAACAGATAAGAGTGTTAGGATATATCATAAGCCATACGCATTGTTATAGTATTCTTTATAGAACAATTATTTATTTACTTGTTCAAATTCAATAAAATTTCATTTTAAATAGATCATATATTTGTTAGTGTGTCCGTTGCTTACATAGTAGATGATTTAGTGTATAGAGTTTAGCTTATACACGGAAGATTAAATCATCGGTTCTTGTAAGTCATAAAGATTATGTTCACAATCTAATGATGGAGTTGGACAAACCATCGGAATGATTGTAGTACAAGATTAAATGTAATTCATCTTGATTATGAGAATGGTCTAATTCCAACTTCTTGTGCTAGTACATTTTGTATGTATTGAACGGATCAAGTAGAGATAAGTATTTTATACTGACTTAATAAAATAATTTCTCTAGTCCATTCAATGTACATATACTCTTAATCTTGATATAATTATTATTAGCTGTGTATGTCACTTATTGTTTTGATTTATTAAAATGCGAGATTCTTTCGTGAGTCAATAAGCTTGGTAAATTGGATAATAATGATATACATTGACGAAGTAATAATTAGTTGAGAGAATCCATGTCTCGGTTTTGAGATTGATGATACTCCTTTATGAAAGCTTATAAGTTACCATGTATAAACCCGGTCGGTGGATTTTGTATCCGACACATGAAATAAGTTAAGTGTAAGTCTAAAGGAAGTAATCAATAAATTAATAGCTAGTAATTTAATTTGATTGATTAGTATATGAATCTTAACATAGGGAGTTAAATAAGGTTTTATGGAAGAATTTCAAAATTGCAATTACGAATTTTTTGTGGGATTAATTCGTAATTTATTATGGTAGAAATTAATTTCAAAATTTGAAAATTAATTCCATAATAGGAAGCCTTGTTAATTAAATTATGTGGTCCCTACTGTGCCTAAATAATAGTAAATAAAGAAAACCTTTCCTTAGTGGAAGAAGAAAACCTAACAGGTTTTGAAAAATATTTTTTGACCTAAAAAATGCAGCTATATATACATCATATAGCTGGACGTTTTTCAGATAAGAAAAAACACACGGTTTCTGCGTGAATTTTGCCCACCCAAAAAAATTCTATGTTTCCGGATATTGTTTGGGTAATACGGTAGAAGACTGTGGAGGATTGCTGAGGTCTTGCAACTCTGGAACTGGAGAAGGATATCGAATTACTTTGTTCACGCTTCAAGAGGTAACTCGAATAATTCCGTATGTGTTAATTGTTTAAATTATACGTGAATATGATGCTATATTTGCTTCCGCTGTGATATATATTCCATCAAAGAGATGTAGAGAGAAAGAGAGCAGAGATTCTTATTTCTTCCATGTATTCAAGTGTATACAATTTGATGGCCAAACCATCTATTTATAGGATGATATAGGTAATACAAATGGATACCATGAACATGGTATTAACTATTGAGATCATGAGGAAGATATGTGGAAGTTATGGAGGCGTGAGAGTTACAACCATACTAGTAAGAAGTGGTGGGAGGTTAATGGAGAATAGTAACGTGAATAACTTCTTTACTAGTTACACACATCCACAACACAACATAATACATATAGCTTAAAAGATCAATTTAGTTGAGGAGAAAAGAAGTGTCTACTTCCTACATGGTGTACTTTGTTGTCTTGACAATTATGCCCCTAATAGGAATTGTCGCATCTTCCAAATTGTTTTCTTTTTTTCCTCTCGAAAGGCCTATAATTATAAAATCTGACATAGTAAAGAAATTAGAGAAGATAAATTAAACGAGTGAGAGAGAAACCCTAAAGCTTCATAGCTTTATCGCCGCTCTCCTCCTTACATCTCACTCTAAGCATCCTTCATCTCCTTGATGTCCAGTTTTCAGGTACACATCTTTCGCTTCTGCTCAATTTTTAGATAATATTTTTTTTTTGTGTGACTGCTTTTTATCATTATTTTCTTAATTTCGTTGCTGATTATTGTAAAACTGGGGTGGGTTTGCGGTATTAGCTATTTCGTTATCGGTGTTGGTTGCTGACCCTATTAACTATGAAATTGTGTCGAATATGTTTTTTCTTAAAATGCTGTATTTAGTAGTAATTGTCTTTTGTAGTTAATTGGTTGTTATTAGGTGAAATTAGGGTATGTGAGAGACTGTAGGGTTTTTGGTAGTGAGTAGGATAACCCTGTGTTTAAAGTTTATGAGAGGGTGTGATTTCTTGCAGATCCTTTATGATATAACTAACTAGCTAAAAATATTGAATGAACCTGTAGGGATATTCAGGATGCGTTTACTTGAAAGTTATTCAAGTTTTTGAGTTTTATTGAGAACATGTTTAGTTTTTCATCCATGATGAATTGCTCAAGGTTGTTTTTTGTTTGAGACACTCTCCTTCCACTCACAAATATTAAAAAAGAAAGAAAGAAAAAGCTACAGCTATCCAAGCACATTTATCGACTACAAACGTCTTGTGGCTCCCTAAGTTGAGTCTTTCATTGTTATAGTCAAAGCAGAATTGCAACCTTCTTCATATTTCACGCCCTTACTTCTCTCTTTCATTGCTGAAGATATACTTGCCAGCTTGAGGTCGCGAAGCAACAAGTATCATAAACATGAGTAAGAAGAAACAACTGGTGTTCCTTGATGTTTCTATTGATGGCGATCCAGTTGAAAGAATGGTTTTTGAGGTATCAAGCTATCCAATAGCTGAATTTGTTATCCCTAAATATAAGCATTTGAACTCACAAAACGAGATACTTACAGTTAACTCCCGCGAGTTCTCTTATTTGCAGCTTTTCACAGATATTGCTCCAAAAACTGCAGAAAACTTTCGTGCACTTTGTACAGGTGACAAATACAAGAGTGCTGCTTGTGTACCATATTAAAGTCTAAAGCTTTTCAGATTGGTTTTCTAGTTTCATTCTATTGTGTGGCCTCTTATCCTGTCTGTATTCCGCGAATTCTTCCCATTAACATACTTTTAACCTGCATTCAGACGTTATTTGTATTTTGATTGTCTTGTGGTTCCATCACATGAAGCACATTTTATATCTATAAAGCTACTCTATGGGGCTTAGTGCTACAAATTGTTGTCCCAAATGTGGAAATTATAAATGACAAACTTAATCAGATATAGTAGGGACTCACTTTGAGTAGTTGTTAGTTCTCTCTTTTTGAAAGATCCAAAGCCATATTTTTTTGGTGCCAAACTGTAACATACCATTACATAGTGAAATATCTCAACCTTTCTTGCTGTCTCTCAATTCTCTCTTTATTGTGCTATAAATAAATGATGCTTGCTCATGTTAAGGTTACTACCCATGAAAAGAAGGATAGGTACTGTGCTTTATCAAAAAACAAAAAAGGAGGATAGATAGTGAACTTACTGGAAGGACATATGTTGTGAACTAACTGGCAACTGCACATAAAAAGAAAATGTAAACTGTGTAGCAAACAATTTATGGATCAAAAAGAACTACTCACAATGCACCTTACAGGAACAGGTAGATAAGACACCCCCTAGTTCGTCACTTTCTTCCTGGAAGTTTGGCAGCTCAGTCGTAATATTTTTGTCTAGGAAAATAAAATATAGAGAAATGGTTCGGTCACCTTAACAAGTGCTATGTATTGGCTGGTTGCTGTTGGATGTTGGTTCAAGGTGCCTGGGTTATTGATTCCTTATGTTATTGCCAATTTCATGACATGACTAGTCATCTAGTGGGGAAGTGATCTTTATCTTCTTCCTTTTCTTGGATGCTTGTCAATCTCCATGTTAAGTGCTTGGTATCCTTAACTGATATAGGAAGAAATTGTTGCTCTTCAGGGGAGAAAGGAGTCAGCTCTAAGACTGGAAAACCGTTGCATTATAAAGGAACATTTTTCCATCGCATTGTCAAGGGATCTGTGGCTCAGGTATGTTTGTAGGCTCTGGAGATGCAAGGTTCTATTCACATGTAGTTTGAATGTGTTCCATTGCATAGTTCTTAGCTCTGTGGTCGAGCACGGCTAAGAAGTGGAGTTTCATTTTAGTCAGATATCCTTGTTTATGCTGTAGGATGCAGGGCTGATGGTCACGACTGCATATCTTGTGATGTAGTTTTAAGGTTGTGTTAACTGAGTTGTTCGTCCCCTGTATTGATGTGCTTCGGCATATAATAAGGCTCTCCGTTTATGCACTTTAATGTTAGTTAACTAATTGTTTTTTCCCTTATCCATTTCAGGCCGGCGACTTGCTGAGACAAGATGGTAGGCCTTTGATCAACATACTGCATTAAGTTTTGGTTATTATCAACTATTGATCAGCAATAATCCAGTGTTTGTTTAACTTATATTAATTGCTTCCTAAGTACTAGTGGCTCAGCTTCATCTTTTTGGGTTTAATTTTGAGCTTTGCGTGTTAGCCCAGTATGAATCTTTTGACTCAGTCAAACATGCCAGTCCGAGACTCAGGAACAGGTTCTGGTTAAAATTCCGGAGTTAATATGCCTACTTCTTTGCAGGGAACTATGGGGAAAGTATCTATGGAGGAAAGTTTCCAGGTGAGACCTCTTTCATTATTCCGACCTTTATTTTGAAATTTGCCTCAAATTTATGACCTCTTGATGATTGTCTCATGTATTGAATGCATGGCCTATTTCTTTTGGTAGACTAAGATATAATGAGTAGTAATCCACGCAAACAACAGTGTGTGTATTTCTTTTAGCAAAAAATCATTTATCTTGAAAGAAAATGGGTTTCCTTTTGTATTGCCTGTGAAGGTTGGGGCTGACTTTGATCTAATTCTACGCTGCATGGGAGCTTCAATCCATTGATATTGGACATTGTTTCCTCTCAGACAATGGTAGGGGACATGAATGCTATGTTGCCTGTGCTTTTGTCGATATTGTTTTTGGTTTTCTACTTAATGATAGTTTGAGAATTGGAAATTTTATTGAAGTTTGTTTTCTTTCCTAGAGATTAAGCCTTGTTTTGATTGTTCTGTGTGGTTCATTTGTTCAGAAAAATCCCAGGGAACTCTATTATAACTATACTGCAGAACTGAGGTAATTGGTTATCGGTTCAGAACAGTACTCAACTGTGTGGTAGAATTTCTGATTAGTTATCATTACCTAGAAAACCTGTCACGAGAGCCAAAACGTGGATTGGCAAAGCTGCAATTTGCTGGGTAATAATACTTGTGTTATCTGTATATTGACATCATATGTTTGCTATATATTGACACCCAAACTATTCTCTCGATCTAGGTAATTGTCTTGGAAAATATCTTACGCAAAGGTTCATTAATGAATCCCTTTTATCATTTTACGCAAAAACAGAATTTTACTAGCAATTGTAGTATAGGTTATGTTACTTCTGGAAATACTGGCTAGTGAGAGAGCATACGTTGCAAATTACAATTATCTTGTTGGTCTCTGTTTGTAATTCATGGTATAGTGTACTTTCTTCATATGCAATTAGTTGTCATTGTAGCATCACCTTTTGGAGGTGCAATATTTGCGATGTCCTGTAGATTTATTACTTTGATGTGATATCCTGAACTAATAAATTACATTTTTGAGAGAAAACAAGACAGGCTTTATAACAAGTGAAATCTTTTGAATATGTCAGATGAGGTGCCGAAGCTAAAACATGATGCCCAAGGTCTACTATCTATGGCAATTGCTGATCGTGATGCACGTGGTTCTATATTTTCTATCACCTTTCAGGCTGACCATCATCTTGACAGGTTTATTATAATTGTAGTTACAAGTATACTGCCGCTTGTGGATGCTGGTTGATATTTCCTGCTCTGCTGGAAGTTTGCTTTTATGAACTGATTCATTAACTTTCTTAACAGGAAATGCATTGTCTTTGGGACACTTATTGATGGCCTTGAAGTTCTTAAGAAGATTGAGAGTGTGGGAAATGAAGAGGGAAAACCTGATGTAACTGTGAAGATAATCAACTGCGGCGAGTTACCTGATTGTGAGACTTCTGAAGTTTCATTTCTGTTGGCAGCTTGCTTTAAAACATTTCTTTACTGTCATATTGTTTCCCTTGTAGTTTTTGTTAATTGAATGTGTTGTTGGTGTTGTGAGGCTTTTTTTATATTTTACTTCTTCTTGGTGCAGATAAGAGAAAACTAAACAAATTGAAAAATGGGAAGCACAAAAAATCCTCCAAAGAAAGAAGAAAAAAGAGAAGGAGATATTACACATCAGAATCAGAGAGCTCTACAGATAGTGATACTGAGTCTTCTGAGTCTGATAGTGATTCTGACTCTGATGTATCTTCTGAATCAGAAATTAGCTCATCCAGTGATGATAGGCGGAGGAAGAGGAAGAGATCTAAAAGAGACAGGCATAGACGTGCTAAAAGAAAGGAGAAGCGACGTGAGAAAAGGCGCAAAAGGCGTGATAAGAAATCAAAACGCAGACCAAAAAGGTTGCTTTTGTGTATTCTTTCGTGTGCCCCATAAGTTGTTTAAGTTGTAGAATTTTAGATGCCATATGTTCAATAATGGGTGGTAACAGTTGTAATATTTTCATAATTTCCTTAGTTGATGATAACTTGCCATCTCTTAAGTATGTGAGTGAATTTAGGAGGCTGAAGTTCTTTTTCTTCTTTTCTTTCCTATATTCTTTTTCCAGGGCATCAGATAGTCTTTCAGAAAATGAGAATGGACGTGATAGTAGTTCTGAAGATGATGGTGTAAAACGAGGTTCTGAAGGGAAGCACAAAAGTATGGAAAAGAAAACTGGTACTTCCTGAACCTTATAATTGCAGGTCTCTACGCCTTCTGTTACACAGACGTGCTCCTTGATCATCTCTGGTATCAGGAGTCAAATGTGTAGTCCTATATGTGTCTCAGCATTTACTTTTTTGTTTGCATGAAAAACTCTCGTAACTTGGGAGGCATAAAAGATGAGCACCTGAATTTTGCATGCCTTTGAACTCCATAAGATGGTTCCGTCCAGTATCATTGCTGCAATAGGCCATAAAATAGTGGCGAGAATGTTGTTAATTAACTGTAAAATAATCTGTGTAGTTACACAATAAGAACAACAATTTGTTACTGATGTTAAGGTTTATCTGTATTATATTGCACATGTGGAATGGGAAGTCGAATATCTATTCAAAGGCAAGCAAGTATAAGGTTACTTCAAATAATAAGCTTAACTGCATGATCCCCCAGAACCACTGTATTTTCGAAGTCTTATTCTGTTAAAAATTATTTCAATCTTTTCGTAGTCAGCGTTCTGTGTTAGGTGTGTGTGGTTGCACCCTTGGAGTTTTTTTCCCATCAGGCGAGGTTCCAAGCCTATTAGTGAACAATTCTCATTCAGGATGGAGCAGTTAAGGTGTGTTTGGAAACCACTGTGTTGTTCTAGGCTATGTGATTACTAGGGTAGTAATTGCACAACCTAGTAATTATACAATATAGTAATTGCAAAGACTTGTTTGTTTGCATTAATGTAATTACATGTTTGGTTGTACAAGTTATAATTACATGCTTAGATATTTTTATTTTAAATAAAAGTTAAATAATAAAATGTTTAAATGAACTTTTTTTTAGATGAAAGTAAATAAACTTTTATGTGTGACAAATATGTGTATAAGAAATATTACATATCATTTATTACTATGTATTTAGAATAAATTATTTTCTTAAAGGTATATTAAATAATTATAGATTGGTAACCTTTAAATTCATTATAAATTGGTAATAATATCATAAAGACTAATTGGTATCTTCCAATTCACGTGAATACAATATGAAATTCATGATCTGTAAAGAGCAAAAATATGTATTGGAGTTTCCAAAGTATTTTTCTATAACAAATATCTATATTAATGAACAAAAAACAAAGCTAGTAAAACACGGAATTATTTTGAAGTAAGTGCTCCTCATATATTTGAAATGAAAGGGTGTGCAAAAAGAATAATGTACTTGAAAAAGAAAAATAGGAGAGAATTGAAAGTTACCTTGTAATTACGACATGTAATTACCAGCTATTCTCACCCCTCCCTTGATAATTGGAAGGTGTAATTGTCCATTCTGATCAAGTAATTAGTTGGCAGAACACATGCCAAAACAATGTAACTATACCCAATAACAACCAAATCTAATTACAAGTTGGCCGTCCAAATAGGCTCTTGATAGAGTTTAAGTGATTGACATTGTTGTTTAGTGTTCTTTTATACACACCAATTATCGCAGAAACTTCACCAGCAATTTCTATTACTGAACTTTGTGATTTTTCATGATAATTAGATATTTTCGTGGGCTCTCCATTTCCCTTTCTTTTTCTCTGTGTACTTCTTTTTCTTCACTGTTGCTGTCAATTCTTGATCCCTTCTATCTTATAGTTTTTCTAAAATTTCTGGAGTTCTATAAAATTGCTTCTGGTTTTCTATAAGTTCTTTTCCGTGATGGTACTTCTTCTGTTACTTCATCTCCATCAAAAAGCTATTGTTGGTAACACTTTCTAGTTAAAAGTATTGGATATAGTCTCCTACTTACTCCCTTTCCCTGTTCTACTATTTCAAGATCCTTTTCATCGGGGAGAATTAAGTGTCTGGTTGGATATTGGAGAACGAAATAGGGTTTGTGGTTGCCTTTGTTAAGGAAGAAAGTAGAATCATGTTTAGTACGGGTATCAGTGTAATTTGGTGTCCCAAATGCCATTTACTGTTTATGCATCATTTCTACTTACTCTGTATGTTCAAATGCATAGGCAGATTTATTTCTAAAAATTTGAGTGAATCTCCATGGGGAACAAATCCTTGTATGGGTTATGAAACATGAGTAGATTCTGCTTCTAACTTTGTTGAACTGTCTACCCTTGTTTCATATGTGTGCTATTATGGATTGACTACTGAATTCTACAGATTTATTTTTGCGTTTACAGTATGCAAGTGACATTTAATCTAACTGGTCATAATGCAATCTTCTTGCTTCTTTGAAAAATCTGTATGATGTAACTTGTTTGTGGGTATAACTGGTTTATGGACATTTTGCAGAAGGCAATCTTTCTCCTTCACTTGAGGAGGGAGAAGCAGTTTCTCTTCATGACAAGAAAGAGGCAACTGACATTTTTGAAGGAGAGGAGGCAGACTTGCCCAAGGAAAATGGAGAGCGTCAAAGCAATCATACCAAAGTAGAAGATAGATCTGATAAATATGTTGATAGGCAGCCTGATGTAGTGGATGATCACCCTGGCAAATCTAGGTTCATTCTACATTTCTCATTGCACCTCAGTTATTGTTTATGCTTATGGATTCTTCCAGATCCAGAATTTTATTAGAAGTCATTGAGCAGGAGCAGAAGCATAAGTCCCAAAAGGACAATGAGTAGGAGTATGAGCATTAGTCCTCGGAGGAGTCTGAGCAGAAGTCGAAGTGTTAGCCCAAAACGCAGTGTGAGCAGGAGTCCAAGTGTTAGATCCAGACGCAGTGTAAGCAGAAGTCCAAGTCGCAGTGGAAGTCCTCGTCGCGTCTCGCATAGGAGCATCAGTGTGGTTAAAAGTGGTAGCAGTAGTCCAGCACGAAGCATTAGTAGAAGCCCAGTGAGAGTCAAGAGGGGAGCAAGTGTCAGTGTGAGTCCTCCAGTGAGAGCTCATTCACGACGAAGGAGCAGCAGGAGTCCCTCAGCGTCTCCCAGAAGGCGACTTAGCCCGAGTCCACCCAGAACCTCATCGAGGAAATCATGGAAGTCAAAAAGTCGAAGCCCAGTTGCATCTTATCGGAGGAGTCCAAGCAGAAGCCCTGCTAGGCCCTCTCGAAGGAGCCCAAGCAGGAGTCCTGTTAGGTCTTCGCGGAGGAGTATAAGCAGAAGTTCGGGCAGGGTTCCTTCTAGGGTTAGGCCTTCAGGAAGGAGCCCAAGCAGAAGCCCTGTTAGGTCTTCTCGGCGGAGTGCAAGCCGAAGTTCGGGTAGGGTTCCTTCTAGGCGAAGCCCAAGCCGAAGTCCTGGTAGGGTTCCTAGCAGAAACAATAGACGCAGCTATTCAAGAAGTCCTGTAAGTGCAGGTCGTAGGGCAAGATCTCCAGCAAGGAGCTCTTCAAGAAGCGCTTCAGTGGATGGATCTCCCAAGCGCATCAGGAGGGGAAGGGGCTTTAGTGAGCGTTACTCTTATGTTCGTAGATACAGGAGTCGATCTCCTGATCGGTCCCCTGTTAGGCCATACCGTTATGGTGACAGGTGAGCAGCACAAGCCTATCCAACTCTTACAGGAATTGAAATAGAAGTTTTTTCTCATTAATATACGTATCCACCTAACTGTTTGGCTTTTTTGAAAGATATTCGAGATACAGAAGGTCACCTAGACGTTACAGGAGTCCACCTAGAGGAAGAACGCCGCCCAGGTCTGGGATTTCTGCTATCTGCTATTATTGTTAAGACTTATTTTGTCAGAGATGCTAACCTAGAACTCCCTAAATGCAGATACAGAGGCAGAAGAAGCAGAAGCCGCAGCCTATCTCGTAGTCCTGTGCGTCACCGTGCTCGTCGTTATAGCAGAAGTCCCGTGAATAGTCGTTCTCCTGTGGACAGATATCGCAGGTCGCCATCGGCTGATCGGCGTAAATCACCTTCTCGGAGCAGAAGCCGATCAGAGTCGAGGTCATCTCGGGACTCTCAGTCACCGAAGCAAGTCAGCAAAGATAAGTCAAGATCATCTTCGGCGAGTCCCCCTGGGAAGGCAGGTCTGGTTTCCTATGGAGATGGATCTCCTGATTCAGGATAGGGAGTAGAACCATGTGTAGTTGCTAGGTATCAAGTACTTTGGGCATAGTTGGTTTTTCACCATTCTACGACTATGGTTTAGTCATATGGATAGTCTGCCCCTCTATATTGGGGCCTGGACAGCATGTTGGATATTTATTACTTGAGTGTTCCGGTGTGTGCTTCTGATTTATGGTTGAATAATTTGTTATGCACGTCTATTATAATTGGTTTCACTGGTAGATGTAGCTAGTGTTTAGGCTGTTTGCGTGCAAGGAAAAGGATGATCATGCGAGTATCTTCGATTCCTTCCAGAGGAATTTTTGGGGGTGAGCTATTTATGATCTGTTAGTGAATGAATATTTTGGACAAGTCATTTGGTGATGTTGGTCAGCCTCGACAAATTTTGTGATTTAGATTTGCAGCTGCAGAACATCTTTACTCGGGTACTCACTGATCTTTTTCATATTTGGATAGATCTGCAATCTTCCTGCTATTCTTTCCATGCACTTCAAATAGCTCTCGTCTTTGCTGTTTATCTTGTTGGAATCGTAATACATGGAGGATTGTGAATGCCATTACTCGGATTGTAGGCTACGCTACGTATTAGAGGCAGCTCAAAGAAATTTTGGTAACACCGCCTTAAATCTGCATGTTTTTTTTAGATATATTGCAAGAAGCGATTGGTTCATTCGTTGTTGCTACTCTAGTCAAAATATAAACCTAGAAAGTGGATGGTCGATTGTTGTGAGTCGTCTCTTGTTTGTCCATTGATTCAGCAGCAGTTTAGTAAGTTGCGTACATGGAGAATCATACAATAGACACTTGAAGTATTTCTAAAATGCATCTATTGAACACCTCAGTGATACTCATTCACAAAACTAGAGGGCGTGCAGTTTACACAATTGTGCGGCCAAAACAACGAATGAAAGGCCAAGACGTGACTTTTCCAACATTATCTTTTGTTTTCTCTTTCATTTTTCTAACAGAGCCGTTCTTCCAGTTTTCACTGGCAAGAATTCCCGCGGTGCAACTTTTTCATCTTCAAGAAAAATAATACATCAACACATACAAGTTCATACCATGCTGCTTGTCTTCAATTGTCCTTCAACACCCGCCTCCTCTTTTCCCCTCACCCAACTCCACATTTTGTAATTCTCACTCCACAACACACATTTCACCCTTTATGATCTGTTGATCCAATATTTTTAACTTCTGAAAGAGAGTGCAATTTCGTTGAAAATAAGAGCACTTTAAAAAATTGAGTGAGAAAGAAATGGAGATTTTAGATATGGTCGTGGGAATTATCGATGTTTGTTTTCTTGATGGAGGTAATCGCAGCAATGAAGGCTTATAGTTTGTGACAGGTCGTAGTTGCGTCACGACCCAAATTCCCAACCTTCGGGATCGCGATGGCGCCTAACACCACACTTGCTAAGCAATGTTAGAGCTCAATTAACCTTTTAATTTAAAAGTTTGCTCAAATATAACAAAACAACTTAAAATAAATGATGAATCTAATTTTTCGCAATAAATAACTTTATGAACAATCTTGGATATAATAAAACCGAACCACGAACTAAATATAGAACTATAAAACTACCCAAGGTATGGTGTCACAATTTCACGAACTACTAAAGAATACTACAAATAAATGAGCTGAAAGAAATGTATTTCTGTTTTTGAATGAACTAAAAACAATGTCTAAATAAAATAGGAGAAGACTCCAGGAATCTGCGGACGCCAGCAGATCAACTTCGTGTCTCCGTGTAATGAGGCTCAACTGTGCTCAAAAGATCAGCTTTGACCAGTACTTGGATCTGCACAAAAGAGCGCTGTCACGACCCAAAATTTCCTCCGTTGGGTATCGTGATGGCACCTAGTCTTAGGGACTAGGTAAGCCTAACATTTAGAGATACAACAACAATAATACAAGAAATCTAGCAGTCTCGATATGGAATCTTGACAGAGTTACAATGTTCTCAAAACCGGTAATACAAGTCATAAGCTCTACGAATTTATTCTAAAATCTTTAATTACCACTGTTCGGAATGAATACAACAGGGTATGAATAATAAATACAAAAAGAAGGTGACTCCGAAGTCTGCAAACGCAGCAGCATGTTACCTTGAGTCTCCCCATCAATGATCCACGTAGCTACTAACAATAATTACCTGGATCTGCACACAAAAATGTGCAGAAGTGTAGAATAAGCACATCACAGAGGTGCCCAGTAAGTATCAAGACTAATCTCGGTGGAGTAGTGACGAGGACTAGTCAAAACACCACTGGTCTAATAAATTAAGCAACCATGAATATAGAAATGACCGAAAACAACATCTATCTATAGACTTCACGATGTAATTAACAACTATGACAATATAATACGGAAGGGATTTCAGAAAATAAATCACCGGAACAGCATAATAATACATAGAAGAATGAACAGCAAAACAAGCCAAACTAGAAGAAAATCACAACACATAGAGAACACTAGTAACTCGACTCTGCGTCAGTTTGTTCACATCGGCCCTTAGCCCCTAAAATCAATAAACTTGTCGAAACTTTTAAACAACATTTCATATTGAAAACTTTGAAGATATAATCATTTCAGTATAGAAACATCTCCTTTGAAACATAGTTTCTCTAAACGTATATATAAGTATTTTTAATAAAGAGAAATACTTCGAACATAGTTTCTTTAAAAATACGTAATTTCCGAATATACCTTCCCAATAAATGACTTCTAAATATCATTCTCTGCAAGACAAATGCTTTTCAAATATACCTTCGAAATAAAAGTCCTTCAAACATAATCTCCTTCGAAGCCATTACTTTTTCAATAAAATATTTTGATCATAATCTCCTCAAGATAAATCTATCGGAACTCAGTCCGTAACTCAGAAATTGTCATACGGTACAGGAAAAATATCAAGTCTTGTCAATATTGCAGTAAGGGAACAATATGAATACCCAAATTGAAACAACGGAATAATAACACTTAAACAAGTGCAGTAAATATCAAACAGGAACAACGGAAATAATAATGCAAAGACAAGTGCACGACATCAACCTTCGTGCTTTTACTCTCGTTCTCACCATAAATCAAATGAAACGGCACAACATCACCCTTCGTGCTTTTACTCTCATCCTCACCACATAATAATAGAATCGGCACGGCATCATCCCTTCGTGCTTTTACTCTCAATAATCTGGCACGACATCACCCTTCATGCTTTTACTCTCAATAATCTGGCACGACATCACCCTTCGTGCTTTACACTCTTTCCTCACATGATAATGAATAAAAACAATGGCACGACATCACCCTTCGTGCTTTACATTCTTTCCTCACATGATAATGCATATGAAATGGATCGGCATCACCCTTCGTGGTTTACACTCTTCCTCACCTAAACAAATGAAATGATAGCATTCAAACAGGGAAACCAACAACATAAACAACAATAGAAACCACACTGTCCCGGCAAGGGAGTCAACAATGGAAACAATATCATCAACAACATGAATAATAACAGAAACCACATTGTCCCGGAAAGGGAGTCAACAATGGAAACAATATCATCAACAACATGAATAATAACAGAAACCACATTGTCCCGGAAAGGGAGTCAACAATGGAAACAATATCATCAACAACACGAATAATAATAGAAATCACACTGTCCCGGCAATGGAGTCAACAATGGAAAACTTATCATCAACAACATGAATAATAACAGAAATCACACTGTTCCGGCAAGGGAAACAACTATAACCAATCTCACTTGAACAATTAGATTCACGGATAAAACTATTAAAAAATGCAACACCAAGGAAATACCATCAACACAGATGATTATCAACTAAACCTAAGTAACACTTAAGGGAAAATCATTTAATTCACAGTGTAAGACTCACGAGCATGCTTGACACCGACGAATGGACGTTCCAATTACTGCTCAACAATTATAGGGCTAGATAATACTAATTCTAGTCAGTTAGGTAGTTTATGAAGAAAATATAGCACGGTGATAGGAGATGTAAAATATTCAGTTAAGTCAATTAAGATCAAATAGACAACGAAGAAATCTAAAAGCAAGTAATTCTAATTTAAGAAGGAAATTGCAATCAAAGAATCAAATGTAACAATTACAATCCATGCACAGGTAATATAAGGACCTACGAATCCTAAAAGGCCAACCTATTTGCAAATAAGTTCGTGTACGCACTCGTCACCTCGCATACACGGGCTACAATCAACAAAGAACCCAATCCTAAGGGGTAGTTCCCCCACACAAGGTTAGGCAAGATACTTACCTCAAAGATGACAACCCGGTACTCAAAAGTGAACTTCTCGGGCGAAAAGACCTCCAGACGGCTCAAAATCAACTAAAACAACTTCAAAATACACATAAAACGTATAAAGATCTATTTCGAATCATAAAGTTTCAATCTTTACAAAATTATAAAAGTCGACCCCCGGTCCCGCACCTCGGAACCTGACAAATTTTACAAAATCCGATCACTCATTCCGATACGAGTTCAACCATACAAAATTTATCACACTCCGATATCATTTGGTCCCTCAAATCATGATTTTTCAATTTAGAAATTTCTTTCATGAACCCACAATTTCCTCAACTCAAAACACAAATTAAATGATAAAACAAAGACTAATTCATGGAATATAATTAATTCTAGTTGAATAACACTTACCCAATCAAATTGTGTGAAAAACCCTCAAAGAATCGCCGAAAACCGAGCTCTAGAAGTCAAAATAGGATAAAGATGGTGAAACCCTCGATTTTGAAAACTTATATTCTGTCCAGGCATTTGTGCATCGCGAACGCGAAGAAATGGATGCGTTCGCAATGAAGAAAGAAAATGAGGCTTCCTAAATGAACTATGCGAACACGAGGGCAAGCTCGCGAACGCGGAAGAGGAAATGCGGAACCTTTGCAAACACGGAGGAGAAAATGAGGCTGTCCAGCAAGCCCCTTCGCGAACGCAGTGAAGAGGCTGCGAACGCGAAGAACAAGGAACAGGTTCTACGCGAACGCGAAGGGCTGTTCGCGATCGCGATCGCGAAGGAGAACACCAGAAGTAGAAAAACAGCAGTTCTAAAAGTGGGAAAAATGACCCGTGGTCCATCCGGAACACACCCGAGGCCCCCGGGACCTCGTCTAATCACACGAACAAGTCATATACCCTAACACAGACTCGATCGAGGTTTCAAATCACATAAAATAACACTAAAACGACGAATCAAACCAAAAACCAAACTTGGGAATTTTCAAATCTTCGAATTTCAAAACTCGTGCCGAAACCTATCTAATCAACCCGGAATGACTGAAATTTTGCAAAAAAATCATCAATGACATGACGGACCTTCATCCACTCCCGGAATTCCATTCCGATCCCGATATCAAAATTTCACCTATCGGCCAAAATCGCCAAAATTCTAACTTTCGCCAAATTACCTCAAATCACTCTACGGACCTCCAAAACCAATTCCGGACGCACGCCTAAGTCCAAAATCATCATAAGAAAATGTTGACATTAACCAAAACTCATTCCAAGGCCGTTCACACCAAAGTCAAAACTTCCATCACTTGAGCTTCAAAATTTGAAATTTTTCTCCCAATTCGACTCTGGATTTTTCGGTAACTGAATCCAACCACGCACGCGGGTCGATATGCACAATGTGAAGCTGTTCAAGACCTTACGCCACCAAATGGATCCTAAATTATCAAAACGACCGGTCGGGTCGTTACATTCTCCCCCTCTTAAACAAACGTTCGTTCTCGAACGTGCCAATATTCACCTCGAACTCATCAAATCATTGATTGCGCACTTCCAACACACACCCGCAGGTGATCTCACGTCACCCTAACCCACATAAGCCTGATGACACAATCACAACTGCAATACAGTAATGGTGTTTATCGGGCGGGCTGGGACGGGCTGGACACAAAAAGTGTCAGCCCGTTCGGTTTCGGGGCGGGCTGGTCGCGGGCTGGGGTTAACGGGTTGGTGGCGGACTGGGATTTTTCGGGTTCTATAGGGCCCGTACGGGTTCGGGCTTAACGGGCTCGGGCGGGTTGGGCTTAATAATTTTTTTTATTTAAATTAAGTTATATTTTTCTATAGCGTACAGATTTGTCTAAAAAAAAAAATTTAATCGGGTTAACGGGCTGAATCGGGATGTATCCCGTTAAGAACCCGTTAAGGGCTTAACGGGTTGTAGCAGGTTCGGGTACCCGTTAAAAGAAACTTAACGTTGATAGTTCGCCCCCCGCCCAACCCGCCCTAGTCGCTACAGTAACGGGCTGGACCAGGCTGACCCGGGTTGTTAGCGGGTCAGCCCGGCCCGATTAACACCTATACAATACAGTCTTCCCATTACCACCGATAAGCCTCGTACCTCTACTTCTCACCTTCTACTCATTTCCAAAAGACCCGATTCTGATTTCATATCCGGCATTAGCCTCAACCAGCTGCATCAACTCATGACTACACCCATAAGGCACGACCACACAACATAGCACATCACACATAGGTTCAAACACTTTTGATCACAATAGCTGCCCAAAATCAGCTCAACATTGGCAATTAGCCCCACATCTGAACGGACTCTGTTCCAAACCCCGTAATACTGATAATGATGCAATAAACACGAAGACCTCATTATTAGACACCCAAATCATCAAGCCACAACTAACACCACCGGGCACACATCCCTCAAACTAAACTAATGAAATACATAACGAAATGATTGAATATGAAAATAGAAACATATAAAGGAACTATCAAACAAGACCATAGGCACAACTCCCTATCAACTGATTTACAAAAAGCAACATAACAAGGAAGAAGCAAAGCATATGAACAAATCACAAGGATACCATCCTGATAAAATTCCACCACGGTACTCAGCCCGGTCCAAACATATCGAATCACAAATATCACGAGGACCTCGCCCTCAACTCTGAATCACATATCGAAAATATATCATACCAATTGAAATTCCTCCACTAACTCATCTCGGTTGATAAAATCATAACGCTAACTAAACTCACATCTCGATGGAGTATCAAATCACAACTCATAAACAAAAATACTTAGGAAAATCACATAAAGCTTACCACGAAGAACAACAAGGATACACTTCCAGTTTCACAGCTATCAAGGATGAATAAAACAACGATAGACAAGGGCTACTACTCATAGAATCTATCATTAGGAGCAAACACGAAAATAAAGTGCAAAACATGAAACTCATTTATCAATAAAGCAACAAATAAGGGAGCTTGTCCCGACCAACAGAACTATAGTGAGATACAAATGGGGCCCCTATGAAGCAGATCAAGACATACCTATATGATAACATCTGACCCAACGGTCTCCAGCCTACTATATGAAACACATCAATGGGTCGGGCCTCCCTCTCTTAGGCGCCCTCAACTAACCTGAATACCCTGCTATAACACACCTGCCTGAAATCTTGGAGCAATCTCTCACCCTGTGGCTAACACCTCTACGCTCAAAACAACCCCTCTACTAACGTGGTTGTGGAAACCATACAATACGATTCCTCTGAGACCCATGAGTAACTGAAACCCCATGTGAAGATGGTAATGCAAACTGAACTAGATGACCCACAAAATCTCTACCGTTTCGTACCTTGCCTCTGTAATACGGACCAGTAGATTCCTCCGGTCTACGAGGCCTCCTCGCCTCCCTGAACTCTCTCTCCCGATCTCGTCTTTCCTTTCGCTCCCGGTCCCACATGCTCTCAAACCGGCGAGCGATCCCTACTACCTGCTGAAACGAGGCATCCGACTCTAACCCTCGAGTACTGCTGAATCGAATACCATGCCTGATTCCTTCCATGAATCTACGAACTCGCCTCCTAACTGAAGCAATCAAGTGAGGTACATAACTGGCCAATTCACTGAATCTGACAGCGTACCCTAATACTGACATAGTGCCCTGACGCAAATGCTCAAACTCCGCATTTCATACATCTCGGAGGGACTGTAGTGCAAACTCCCTCAAAATATCTCTGAAACCTGAATCCATGCAAGTGAAGCTGACTCGGCCAGGCTACCCCACTACTCTAAACCTGAGGCGTGGCAAAGGCAATCCCGCTCGTCTCCATAATACCTGAGGTACGAAGAATATAGTGACACTCCCCCAGGAAACCCTGGGCATCATCTGTCGCCAATCCACTGAAAGATGGGAGGGTGGTACTTCCTGTACCTCTCAAGTCTAAGGTATTATTCCTCCGATACTGTTGCCCTAACCACGGGCTGAACTGAAACCACATGTCGTGCTTCCATGACAACTAGAACCTGACCAACATGATATCACTGCTCTGGAGTGTAGACGGTGGTATTCTGAACTCCTCCCCTGATCTGTGGAATAACCGGTGGACTAGAATCAGTCCCGCCTGAGTCAATGTACCAATCGTACTTGAGAACTGTGCCAAGGTTTCCTGAAGTCCGGGGTAGCAATAGGCACCTCCAGTACCTGTCCCCCAACTAGAACTACTGACGACTCCTCAACGGATGTACTGGTAGGCATCTTACTGCGGTACGTGCTCCTCGTTGGCCTCTGTCTCTGACCCTTGCGACATTTGCTTCAAGGTAACATTAACAGGAGCCGCAGTTTGTGTGCTCACCATCAGTGAGAGAATAGAACGATAATTTCAAACTTCAAGATCAATGAACTCGCACGATAGGAATGAAGGAAGTGAAATTGTCCTAATAGTTCTGTAGCCTCTCGAAGATAAGTACAAACGTCTCCATACCAATCCGCAAGACTCTACTAAACTCGCTTATGACTCGTAGCACCTATGAACCTAGAGATCTGATACCAACTTGTCACGACCAAAATTTACCTTCGTTGGGTATCGTGATGACACCTAGTCTTAGGGACTAGGTAAGCCTAACATTTAGAGATACAACAACAATAATACAATAAATCTAGCAGTCTTGATGTGGAAATCTTGACAGAATTACAATATTCCCAAAATCGGTAATACAAGTCATAAGCTCTACGAATTTATTCTAAAATCCTTAATTACCACTGTTCGGAATGAATACAACAAGGTATGAATAATAAATACAAAAAGAAGGTGACTCCGAAGTCTGCGAACGCAGCAGCAGGTTACCTTGAGTCTCCCCGTCAATGATCCACCCAACTACTAACAATAATTACCTGGATCTGCACACAAAAATGTGCAGAAGTATAGTATGAGCACACCACGGCAGTGCCCAGTAAGTATCAAGACTAACCTCGGTGGAATAGTGACGAGGACTAGTCAAAACACCACTGGTCTAATAAATTAAGCAACCATGAATATAGAAATGACCGAAAACAACATCTATCTATACACTTCACGATGTAATTAACAACAATGACAATATAATACGGAAGGAATTTCAGAAAATCAAACAACGGAACAACATAATAATACACAGAAGAATGAACAGCAAAACAAGCCAAACCGGAAGAAAACCACAACACATAGAGAACACTAGTAACTCGACTCTGCGTCAGTTTGTTCAAATCGAGCCTTAGCCCCTAAAATCAATAAACTTGTCGAAACTTTTAAACAACATTTCATATTGAAAACTTTGAAGATATAATCATTTCAGTATAGAAAGATCTCCTTTGAAACATAGTTTCTCTAAACGTATATATAAGTATTTTTAATAAAGAGAAATACTTCGAACATAGTTTCTTTAAAAATACGTAATTTCTGAATATACCTTCCCAATAAATGACTTCCAAATATCATTCTCTGCAAGACAAATGCTTTTCAAATATACCTTCGAAATAAAAGTCCTTCAAACATAATCTCCTTCGAAGCCATTACTTTTTCAATAAAATATTTTGATCATAATCTCCTCAAGATAAATCTACTAGAACTCAGTCCGTAACTCAGAAATTGTCATACGGTACAGGGGAAATATCAAGTCCTGTCAATAATGCAGTAAGGGAACAGTATGAATACCCAAATTGAAAAAACGTAATAATATCACTTAAACAAGTGCAGTAAATATCAAACAGGAACAACAGAAATAATAATGCAAAGACAAGTGCACGACATCACCCTTCGTGCTTTTACTCTCATTCTCACCATAAATCAAATAAAACGACACGGCATCACCCTTCGTGCTTTTACTCTCATCCTCACCAAATAATAATATAATCGGCACGACATCACCCTTCGTGCTTTTACTCTCAATAATATGGCACGGCATCACCCTTCGTGCTTTTACTCTCAATAATATGGCACGGCATCACCCTTCGTGCTTTTACTCTAAATAATATGGCACGACATCACCCTTCGTGCTTTACACTCTTTCCTCACATGATTATGAACATAAACAATGGCACTACATCACCCTTCATGCTTTACACTCTTTCCTCATATGATAATGCATATGAAATGGCACGACATTACCCTTCATGCTTGGCACTCTTCCTCACCCAAACAAATGGAATGATAACATTCAAACAAGGAAACCAACATCATAAACAACAACATAAACCACACTTTCCCGGCAAGGGAGTCAACAATGGAAACAATATCATCAAAAACATGAATAATAACAAAAACCACACTGTCTCGGAAAGGGAGTCAACAATGGAAACAATATCATCAACAACACGAATAATAATAGAAACCACACTGTCCCGGCAAGGGAGTCAACAATGGAAACAATACCATCAACAACATGAATAATAAAAGAAACCACATTGTCCCGGCAAGGGAAACAACTATAACCAATATCACTTGAACATATAGCTTCACAGAATAAACTCAGTTTGAACAATGCTCAGTAAAAAGGCAACACCAAGGAAATACCATCAACACGGATGATTATCAACTAAACCTAAGTAGCACTTAAGGGAAAATCATATAATTCACAGTGTAAGACTCACGAGCATGCTTGACACCAACGAATGGACGTTCCAACTACTGCTCAACAATTATAGGGCTAGATAATACTAATTCTAGTCAGTTAGGTAGTTTATGAAGAAAATATAGCACGGTGATAGGAGAGGTAAAATATTCAGTTAAAGTCAATTAAGATCAAATAGAACACGAAGAAATCTAAAAGCAAGTAATTCTAATTTAAGCAGGAAAGGATGAAATTTGCAACCAAGGACTCAAATGTAACAATTACAATCCATGCACAGGTAATATAAGAACCTACGAATCCTAAAAGGCCAACCTATTTGCAAATAAGTCCGTGTACGCACTCGTCCTCGCATACACAGGCTACAATCAACAAAGAAGACCCAATCCTAAGGGGTAGTTCTCCCACACAAGGTTAGTCAAGATACTTACCTCAAAGACGACAATCCGGTACTCAAAAGTGAACTTCTCGGGCGAAAAGACCTCCGGATGGCTCAAAATCAACTTAAACAACTACAAAATACACATAAAACGTATAAAGATCTATTTCGAATCATAAAGTTTCAATCTTTACAAAATTATTAAAGTCGACCCCCGGTCCCGCACCTCGGAACCCGACAAATTTTACAAAATTCGATCACTCATTCCGATACGAGTTCAACCATACAAAATTTATCACACTCCGATATCATTTGGTCGCTCAAATCATGATTTTTCAATTTAGGAATTTTCTTTCATAAACCCACAATTTCCTCAACTCAAAACACAAATTAAATGATAAAAACAAAGACTATTTCATGTAATATAATTAATTCTAGTTGAAGAACCCTTACCCAATCGAATTGTGTGAAATCCCCTCAAAGAATCGCCAAAAACCGAGCTCTAGAAGTCAAAATAGGATAAAGATGGTGAAACCCTCGATTTTGAAAACTTATATTCTGTCCAGGCATTTGTGCATCGCGAACGCGGAGAAATGGATGCGTTCGCGATTAAGAAAGAAAATGAGGCTGCCCAGGTGAACTATGCGAACGCGAGGGCAAGCTCGCGAATGCGGAAGAGGAAATGCGAAACCTATGCGAAACCTATGCGAACGCGGAGGAGGAAAATGAGGATGTCCAGCAAGCCCCTTCGCGAACGCAGTGAAGAGGCTGCGAACGCGAAGAACAAGGAACATGTTCTATGCGAACACGAAGGGCTGTTCGCGATCGCGAAGGAGAACACCAGAAGAAGAAAAACAACAGTTCTAAAAGTGGAAAAAATGACCCGTGGTCCATTCGAAACACACCCGAGGCTCCCGGGACCCCGTCTAATCACACGAACAAGTCATATACCCTAACACAGACTCGCTCGAGGTTTCAAATCACATAAAATAACACTAAAACGACGAATCAAACCAA
This sequence comes from Nicotiana undulata, assembly GCA_005239495.1. NCBI lineage: Eukaryota > Viridiplantae > Streptophyta > Magnoliopsida > Solanales > Solanaceae > Nicotiana > Nicotiana undulata. The sequence goes on from ML249785.1 coordinate 42,745, forward strand.
AAATCAAACTTGGGAATTTTCAAATCTTCGAATATCAAAACTCGTGCCGAAACCTATCAAATCAACCCGGAATGGCGTGAAATTTTGCAGACAAATCATCAATGACTTGAAGGACCTACAGCCGCTCCCGGAATTCCATTACGAGCCCGATATCAAAATTGCACCTATCAACCGAAATCGCCAAAATTCTAACTTTCGCCAAATTACCTCAAATCACTCTACGAACCTCCAAAACCAATTCCGAACGCGCGCCTATGTCCAAAATCATCATACCAAACTGTTGACATTGACCAAAACTCATTCCGAGGCCATTCAAACTAAAGTCAAACCTCCGGTCAACTTCTATCACTTAAGCTTCAAAATTTGAAAATTTTCTCCCAATTCGACTCCGGATTTTTCGGTAACTGAATCCAACCGCGCACGTGGTTAGGTATGCACAATGTTAAGTTGTTCAAGACCTTACGCTACCAAACATAGCTTAAATTCTCAAAACGACCGGTCGGGTCGTTACAAGCGCAGAGTGTAGTATCAGTACAACCGACCCCATGTATTGAGTAAGTGCCGAGCCTAACCTCGACGAAGTAGTGACGAGGATACGGCGGGGCATAAACAATATAACTTGTGAACAATATAGAATAAATCAAGGAATAATTCTAAACTAAGCAAAACGATAAACTGAAGCAATAAATAAAATAACTCTGCCACCTTTTCCAGGTCTCAGCTATAACCAATTCTCACATAGTTTCCACATTTCCAATTTCACTTTTAATAATAACCATAGGTGCCAAATATGAGATAAACAATAGAGTAAAATAGAAAGAATTCTGTTCCTCGTGTTTAAAATCAGTAAATCATAAATATTCTCCCTTATTGCTCCTTGTTGCGGCGCGCAACTCGCTCCCATCTGTCCACCCTTATTGCTCCTCCCTATATATATATATATATATATATATATATATATATATATATATATATATATATATATATATATATATATATATATATATATCACCCTTATTCCTCCTGTTGCGACGTGAAACCTGATCCCACTTGTTCACCCTTATCACTCCTTGTTGCGGCGTGCAACCCGCTCCCACCAGACAATTTCATCACTTTCTTCATAAAAGATTTCACAATTTCAAGCCAATGCTTTTCGCAATAATTTTGTCTCAACAATTGTAATCAGAAAGTCGTACTACTCATAAAACTCATCAATTATCATTTCACAATGAGACCAACCAGAATTTATATATTTCGTAGAACACGGTCAACCAACTCAACATTTCATATATCACAATGATTCCAGGGTAACAACTAACACTTTCGAATTTCATAAAAATAATACTTATCAACAAGTTAATGAAAACAAGTAGACACGGAGGCATATAAATCATTCAAACAGTTAAAAACAGGAATCAAATAATTGGGATAGGGAAGGGATCATGTTAAACAGGCAATAATGTGTTGCATAGATACTTGTCACCTCACCTATACACCACACACATGCAAATTCACATAACAATTAGGTTGAAGACTTCTATTCCCTCAAGTCAAGGTTAAACCAAGCACTTACCTCAATTCAGCAGGCCACTTACTGCTCAATCACAACTTTTCTTTTAGATCTTGCCTTCAATTCACTCGTATCTAATCATAATTGAGTTTAATATCATTAACTATTGTTAAAAGAATTAACTTTATTGAAAAATCATGGGTTTCCTAGGTTTTTCCCAACAATCCCTAATTCTACCATGAAAAATTCTAGATTCTAGGTTGAAATCTTATAAAAAGTAGTTAAGGATTGAAAAAGATGAGTTAGAAATCACTTACCAATAATTTGGGGAAGAAAATATTTTGGAAAAATTGCCTCTTGCGTTCTAGGGTTTTATTATTTTTGAGAAGTGGTAAAATTCCGCGGAATAATTCCGCCGCGGCGGAATTCTGGGCCTTGCCCCACCATTGTCAGCGAAATAAGGGGCGCGACGGCGGAATCTGGAGCTTCAAGAACCGCGGTCAGCGGAATTCCGGGCGCTGCATCGGATCCTGGTCCTAGCCACGGAATTCTAAGCGCTGCCGCGCTTTTAGGTTCAGAGAGTTGAACCTCAACCTGCAACTTTTAAATTTCCAGTTATTTTTCTAAGTGTAAAAACACTCCGTGGCCTACTCGAAACTCACCCGAGCCCTCGAGGCTCCAAACCAAACATGCACGCAAGTCTAAAAATATCATACAGACTTGCTCGTGCAATCAAATCATTGAAATAACATCAAAATTTACAAATTTGACCTCAAAATCAAGATTTTTCTCAAGAACACTCAAATTTCACTATTCCTCATCCGGACGTCCAAATCACGTCAGTTCAATTCCGATTCTCATCAAATTTCACGAGTACGACTTTCACATTATAACAAACTTGTACTGGGCTCCAGAGCTAAAATACGGACCCGATACCAATTAATTCAAATAATAATCATTTCTTTATTTACTTTATATAACCAGCAGAACAATTTTCTTTACAAATTGTTTTCTAAGGCTAAGGATCTCGGAATTCAACTTCCGGGCATACGCCCAAGTCCCATATTTTACTGCGGACCTCCCGAGATCATAGGAACACTGATCCGGGTTTGTTTACTCAAAATGATGACCAAAGTCAACTAAAACCAAATTTTAACTCTAAAATTTACTGTGTTCTCATATTTCCATATAAAAGCTTTCCGGTTTCACGCCCGAACTACGCACACAAATCGAGGTACTTAAAATTAATCATTTTAAGGCTAATAAGCCTTGAATGGAGTCTAAATTCATTAAAATGACCCTTTGGATCATCACAATCTCCACCTCTTAAACAAACGTTCGTCCTCGAACGGACATAGAAGATTACCTGAATTGGCAAAAAAATGGGGATATGTACTCTACATGTCCGACTCGGACTCCCAAGTAGCTGCCTCAACAGGTTGTCCTTTCCACTGCACTCGAACTGAAGGATAACTCTTTGATCTCAATTGACGAACTTGCCGGTCTAAAATGGCTACCGACTCCTCCTCATAAGTCAAATCTTTGTCCAATTGGAGAGAACTGAAATCTAACACGTAGGACGGGTCACCATGATATTTCTGAAGCATAGATACACGAAATACCGGATGAACTGAGGATAACCCTGGAGGTAACTCAAGTCTATAAGCTACCTCCACCACTCTATCAAGAATCTAAAATGGCCCAACGTATCTAGGGATCAACTTGCCCTTCTTATCAAATCTCATAACACCCTTCATGGGTGATACCCGAATCAATACCCTATATCCAACCATGAATGCCACATCTCGAACCTTACGATCGGCATAACTCTTTTTCCTAGACTGAGTTGCACGAAGTCGATCCTGTATGATATTGGCCTTATCTAAGGCCTCCTGAACTAAGTCTGTACCCAATAACCGATCCTCTCCCGACTCAAACCATCCAACAGGAGATATACACCATCTACCATATAATTCCTCATAGGGAGCCATCTGAACGCTCGCTTGATAGCTATTGTTATAGGCAAACTCCTCTAAGGCCAAGAGTTGATCCCAAGAACCTCCAAAGTCAATAACAAAAGCGTAGAGCATATCCTCTAAAATCAGAATAGTACGCTCGGACTGACCGTCTGTCTGAGGATGAAATGCTGTGCTCAACTCAACTCGGGTACCCAACTCACGCTGAACTGCCCTCCAAAAGTGCGAGGTAAAATGCGTACCCTGATAGAAAATGATAGACACGGGCACACCGTGAAGGCGAACAATCTCTCGAATATATATCTCTGCCAACCACTCTGAAGTATAAGTACTTGCCACTGGAATGAAATGTGCTGATTTAGTCAGCCTCTCCACAATAACCCAAACTGCGTCGAACTTCCTCTGAGTCCGTGGGAGTCCAACAACGAAGCCCATAGTGATACGCTCCCACTTCCACTCAGGAATCTCTATCTGCTGAAGCAACCCACCGGGTCGCTGATGCTCATACTTTACCTATTGACAATTCAAGCAACGAGCCATATAAGCAACAATGGCCTTTTTCATCCTTCTCCACCAATATTGCTTCTTCAAATCCTGGTACATTTTGGATGCACCTAGGTGAATAAAATACTTAGAACTGTGAGCTTCCTCAAGAATCAACTCACGAAGGCCATCAACATTAGGTACACATATACGACCCTGCATCCTCAAAACACTGTCATCTCCAACTGTAACCTTCTTGGCACTACCATGACGAACTGTGTCCCTAAGGACCATCAAATGTGGGTCACCATCATGCCGCTCTCTGATACGCTCAATTAAAGAAGACCGAGCGACTGAACAAGCTAGAACACTGCTGAGTGAAATATCTAACCTCACAAACTGATTAGCCAAAGTCTGAATATCTGAAGCCAACGGTCTCTCACCGACTGGAATGAATGCTAGGCTGCCCATACTCACCGATTTCCTACTCAATGCATCGGCCACCACAATGGCCTTCCCTAGATTATATAATATAGTGACATCATAATCCTTCAATAACTCCAACCATCTCCTCTGTCTCAAATTAAGATCCTTTTGCTTGAACAAGTACTGGAGACTGCGATGGTCTGTGAAAACTTCACACTACACACCATAAAGATAGTGCCTCCAAATCTTTAGTGCATAAACAATGGGTGCCAACTTTAAGTCATGAACATGATAATTCTTCTCATGGACTTTTAACTGTCGAGATGCATATGCGATCACCCTGCCATACGGAGGTGCTGTTCATGCTCCTCTCGGCTGCAGGAGTATATCAAAATATCATCAATGAACACAGTTACGAAAGAATCCAGATGAGGCTTGAAAACCCGATTCATCAAGTTCATAAAAGCTGCTGGAGCATTGGTCAAGCCAAAGGACATCACCAGAAATTCATAGTGCCCATACCTCGTCTGAAAGGCTGTATTAAGAACATCAGATGCCCTAATCTTCAACTGATGGTAGCCCGATCTCAGATCAATTTTTGAAAACACACTGGCACCCTGAAGTTGATCAAATAAATCATCAATTCTAGGCAATGGATATTTATTCTTAATAGTAACTTTATTCAACTACTGTTAGTCTATACACATCCTCATCGATCCCTCCTTTTTCTTCACAAACAAAACTAGTGCACCCCACGGCGAGACACCAGGTCTAATAAAACCCTTATCAAGCAAGTCTTGCAACTGCTCTTTCAATTCTTTCAATTCTGGTGGGGCCATCCGATATGGAGGAATAGAAATGTGCTAAGTGCCCGGAGCCACATCAATACAAAAATCAATATCCCTGTCTGGTGGCATCCCAGCAGGTCTGCAGGAAACACCTCGGGAAATTCGCAAACAATAGGCACTGACTCTATGGAAGAAACTTCGGCATCGGAATCACGAATATGAGCTAAATAAGCCAAACACCCCTTTTCAAACATGCAACGTGCTTTGGCATAAGAAATCACTTTGCTGGGAGAATGACCAGGAGTCTCTTTCCACTCTAATCGAGGCAACCCCGACAAGACTGAGGTAACTATCTTGGCGTGACAATCCAAAATGGCATAATAGGGCGACAACCAATCCATGCCCAATATAACATCATAATCAACCATGTCAAGGAGCAAAAGGTCTATACTACTTTCAAGACCCTCAATGAATACTACGCACGAATGATACACACGATCTACCACAATTGCATCCCCCACCGACGTAGACACATAAATAGGAACACTCTAGGAATCATGGGGCACAACCAAATACGTGGAAAAATATGATGACACATAAGAATAAGTAGACCCCGGATCAAACAAAACTGAGGCATTTCTATCACAAACTGAAATGATACCTGTAATAACAACATCGGAGGACTCCGCCTCAGGTCTAGCTGGGAATGCATACAGTCGGGGCTGGGCTCCACCACCCTGAACTATGTCTCTGGGAGGACCTCTAATAGGCGAACCTCCACCTATAGCGAGCTGACCTCCACCTCTAACAACCTGGCCTCTACCTCTAGCTACTTGACCCCTACCCCTGGCTGGCTGGGCAGGCGGTGCTGGAACTGTAGCACGGGAACCCTGGTACTGATGTTCTTACTCGAAAGTATCAGACAAGATCTCCAAACATGCCCATATTCACCACACTCAAAGCATTCCTCCTGATATAAAGACTGACCCTAACGAGCCAGCTGACCTCGATAATAACTCTGCAGAGGAGGTGCTATAATAGGAGCTGAAAGAGTATTGTAGACTGGCTGAGCAGAAGGAGGCATATAAGAACCACGACCACCTGAAGTACCATGTGAAGCCTGAAGTGCTGAATGGAATGGTCTGGAAGAATGGCCTCTGCTAAAATTAACCCTTCCTCCAGATGAGTTACCACCAAAACCACTGGAATGAGGAGATCTTTTGTCTGACCCCTGACCTCCCATCCCGAGAACCAACTCAACTCTCCTGGCCACATTGGCCGCATCTTGAAAAGAAATCTCGGTCCCTGTCTCCTTAGCCATCTGCAACCTGATGGGCTGAGCAAGGCCCTCAATAAATCGCCTGACCCTCTCTCTCTCCGTGGGCAACAAAAGAATAACATGTCTGGCCAAATCCACAAAGCGGTTCTCTTATTGGGTCACAGCCATGCTGCCCTGCTGAAGTCGCTCAAACAAACGACGATTCTCCTCTCTAATGGTGATAGGCAAAAACTTTTCCAGAAAGAGATGCGAAAACTGATCCCAAGTCAAAGCAGGTGACCCAATTGGTCTAGTCAACAAGTAATCCCTCCACCATTTCTTGGCGGAACCAGTCATATGAAAAACATCAAAATCTACCCCATTGGTCTCAAAGATGCCCATATTTCGTATAACCTCATGACAACTATCCAGATATTCCTGAGAGTCCTCTGAAGTAGCACCACTGAAATGAACATAAAATAGCTTAACGAACCTGTCCAGTCTCCACAAAGCATTTGAGGCATAGCTTCCCCATCACCAATCGGCGCTGAAACAACTGGCTGAGTTACCCCAACCGAATTAGCTGCTAGGGTCTGAACTTGAGGAGTAGTCTGATTAGGAGTATGGGTAGAAGGAGTCTGGACCCCTCCTCCACCCTGAGATACAACTACTACCACGGGGAATGTGCCAGTCTGGGCCACACTCTTCATAATGCCCACTAACCGGACCAAAGCGTCCTGAAGCACTGGGGTGGCAATAAACCCCTCTGGGACCTGAGCTGGTCTCGCTGGAACCCCCTCATTAATCTCTATCTGGGGCTGCCGTATGAGCAATGGGTTGAGTCTTGCCCATGCCTCGGCCTCTGACATGGCCTCGGCCTCTGCCCCTAGTAGGAGCTACTGCTGCTGCTGGACCGGACTGTTGGTTAGCGGAAGAAGAAGAACGCGTTCTCGCCATCTGCGAGAGAATAGAAGAGTTCGATCAGTAATTGAGATATCAAGAATCGCACGATAGAGTAGAAATAAAATGAGTTTGTTCCTAACTTCATAGCCTCTAAGAGATAAGTACAGACGTCTCCATACCGATCCTTCAGACTCTATTAAGCTTGTTCATGAATTATGAGACCTAAGCAACCTAGAGCTCTGATACCAACTTGTCACGACCCAAATTCCCAACCCTCGGGATCGTGATGGCGCCTAACACCACACTTGCAAGGCAAACGAATGTTAGGGCTTAATTAACCTTTTCATTTAAAAATTTACTCAAATATAATAGAACAACTTAAAATAAATGATGAATCTAATATTTCAAAATAAATGACTTTATGAACAATCTTGGATATAATAAAACCGAACCACGAACTAAATATAGAACTATAAAACTACCTAGGGTCTGGTGTCACAATTTCACGAACTACTAAAGAATACTACAAATAAATGGGCTGAAAGAAATGTATTTCTGTTATTCAATGAACTAAAAACAATGTCTAAATAAAATAGGAGAAGACTCCAGGAATCTGCGGAGGCCAACAGATCTACCTCGTGTTTCCGTGTAATGAGGCTCAACTGTGCTCAAACCGTACAACCCGATCCCACCTGTCCACCCTTATCACTCGTTGTTGCAGCGTGCAACCCGCTCCCACCAGACAATTTCATCACTTTTGTTATAAAAGATTTCACAATTTCAAGCCAATGCCTTTCACAATAATTTTGTCTCAACAATTGTAATCAGAAAGTCGTGCTACTCATAAACCTCATCAATTATCATTTCACAATGGGACCAACCGGAATTTATATATTTCGTAGAACACGGTCAACCAACTCAACCTTTCATATATCAAAATGATTCCAGGGTAACAACTAACACTTCCGAATTTCATAAAAACAATACTTAACAACAAGTTAATGAAAAGAAGTAGACATGGAGGCATAGAAATCATGCAAAAAGTTAAACACATGAATCAAATAATTGGGGATAGGGAAGGGATCATGTTAAACAGGCAATAATGTGTTGCATAGATACTTGTCACCTCATCTATATACCACACACATGCAAATTCACATAACAATTAGGTTGAGGATTCATATTCCCTCAAGTCAAGGTTAAACCAAGCACTTACCTCAATTCAGCAGGCCACTTACTGCTCAATCACAACTTTTTCTTTAGATCTTGCCTTCAATTCACTTGTATCTAATCATAATTGAGTTTAATATCATTAACTATTGTTAAAGGAATTAACTTTATTGAAAAATCATGAGTTTCCTAGGTTTTTCCCAACAATACCTAATTCTACCATGAAAAATTCTAGATTCTAGGTTGAAATCTTGTAACAAGTAGTTAAGTATTGAAAGAGATGAGTTAGAAATCACTTACCAATAATTTGGGAAAGAAAATATTTTGGAAAAATTGTCTCTTGCGTTCTAGGGTCTTATTATTTTTGAGAAGTGGTAAAATAATTAAGGATGGGCCATATATATATATATATATGCGCCTTAGGCCTTACCACCGCTGTCAGCGGAATTATGGGCCTTGCCCCACCGCTGTCAGCGAAATAAGGGGCGCGACGGCAAAATCTGGGGCTTCAAGAACCGCGGTCAGCGGAATTCTGGGCGCTGCAGCGGATCCTGGTCCTAGCCGCGGAATTCTAGGCGCTACCGCGCTTTTAGGTTCAGAGAGCTGAACCTGCAACTTTTAAATTTCCAGTTATTTTTCTAAGTGTCAAAACACTCTGTGGCCTACTCGAAACTCACCCTAGCCCTCGGGGCTCCAAACCAAACATGCACGCAAGTCTAAAAATATCATACGGACATGCTCGTGCGATCAAATCATTGAAATAACATCAAAATTTACAAATTTAACCTCAAAATCAAGATTTTCCTCAAGAACACTCAAATTTCACTATTCCTCATCTGGACGTCCAAATCACGTCAGTACAATTCCGATTCTCATCAAATTTTACAAGTACGACTTTCACATTATAACAAACCTGTACTGGGCTCTGGAGCCAAAATACGGACCCGATACAAATGAATTCAAACAATAATCATTTCCTTATTTCCTTTAAATAACCAGCAGAATAATTTTCTTTAAAAATTATTTTCTAAGGCTATGGACCTCGAAATTCAAATTCCGAGCATGCACCCAAGTCCCATATTTTACTGCGGACCTCACGGGATCGCCGGAACACAGATCCAGGTCCGTTTACTCATAATGTTGACCAAAGTCAACTAAAACCAAATTTTAACTCTAAAATTTACTATTTTCTCATATTTCCATATAAAAGCTTTCCGGTTTCACGCCCAGACTGCGCACACAAATCGAGGTAATTAAAATCAATTATTTTAAGACTAATAAGCCTGGAATAGAGTCTAAATTTATTAAAATGACCCTTTGGGTCATCACAAGTTGTAAAGGAGGATTTAAAAAATATGTTTGTTTGTAGGAAAAAATATTATGATTTGGTACATGTTTGCGCGCCTATAAAAGGTGAGAAACACATTTTTTCCATGTCAGCAAACTATGTTTATTAGATACATTTATGGGTCGTTTGGTAGAGGTATTAGAAAAACTAATGCATGCATTAGCTCGATGCATTGCTAATACTTTGTTTGGTACATTTTTTAAACATGTGTATAACTAATACTTGCACCAGTTATACATCATACTTGGCATTATCCTATGCATAAGTAATGCATAGAAAACCATGGCATTAGTAATACCAAGGTTATTAATGCATGCATTAGCATGGTTAAAGACAAAATTGTCCTTAAAGTCCCTAAAAGCTAGAGAATATGGAGGGCATTTTTGTATCATCTATTTTTCTTAAAAATTATGCAATATTATAATTTTAATACACCACACCAAACAGTAGATACGAAATAGTATCTGCATAACTAATGCTTGCATTACTAACCCATGCATTACTAACCCATGCATTACTAACCCATTCATTACTAATACACCTTTTTCCGAACTATTTTTATACACCCTTCCGAACGACCCCTTAGGCATATTTCAAGTGTCTGATAGGTCGAACTCGCACCTCTTGTTAAGATGTATAAATGAAAATTTGTGTCACGTTCAAGCAGTTGTCTATGTATTAACTTCTCATAGGATTTTGCCCCACCTCTCTTGAAGATATCCATTCGATGAAGTTTGATACTTCTAAGGTTTTCTTCCTGCTAGTCTTCACAATTACTCCACTTCCCTAATTATCTGAAATTCCGAACACAGATAATTATCTCGTCGTATCTAAATAAGCGAGACATTAAAAATTTGACGCATACATTCTTTTCTAGCCAGAGATAGAGGAAAATTGAAAGATATAGTCTTTCAATCAAGAAAATAAACCTCTACGTATTGCCCATTCGCCATCCTTGGTGAGTTCGATTTTCTGAAGTTAGATTGATTGATAAAGCCGGTCATGCGAGATCTGAAAGTGGAGAACACATATGTCACGACCCCAAATCCTAATAGGTAGTGATGGCGCCTATCGTGGAACTAGGCAAGCCACTATCACATAACTACACATTTCCTTTAATAACATTTTTCAAAATCATTAATAATATTCCATAGCAAGTATAAAATTTCTCTAAGTCTTTAACAAAGCATAATATAATCTACCGGTCTAATACCATCTCCCAAGAACTGGAGTCAACTGATTACGAGCATCTAAGAATAAGACTAACACTGCTAATGTCATAGTACACTGTCTTAGAACAAAATACTAAATACTAAATGAATGAAGGGAATGGAGAAGTTGTGGACACTGGACAACTACCTCAAAGTCCGAAAAGCGGACGTCGAACAGTCACATATAACTACTGCTCAGAACCAGTACCTGGATCTGCACACAAGGGTGCAAGGAGTAATGATGAGTACGCCAACTCAATAGTAATGAAAATAAGTCAAGTCTGAAGATAAGAAATACACAACAGCAAAACACCGATCCACAAATAGTAAAATCCTGAGTCTCAATAAATTATACATTTAGTGCATATGTTTGAAAACCAATTTCCGTAAAACTCTTTTGAACAAGTATATTTTCCAATGTTTCTTAGTAAAACTCCCCAAAAATATCAGTATGAAAGATGAAATGAACCAAATCAAAAGCTCAGCAAAATATCATTTTAAACCGCCCCCAGGCAAAATCATCACTCATAATCGATCCCTCATCACCTCACCATCACTCAATAATAGTCACTCAGCACCTCACAGTCACTCAGCATCAGACCCTCGTGAAACCTCATTGTCACTCATGCCTCCCAATCACTCATCACTCGGCACTCGCACTCAGTAGGTACCTGCGCTCACTGGAGGGGCTCCTATAGCCCAAGAGCTATAAACAAGCCAAATCATGGCATCAATCACTCAGGCACTCGGCCTCTCTCATATAATGAATATCCTTACAACATTGGCCCTCGGCCTCACTCAGTAAGACACTCTCAACATGCCACCCGGGCCATAAATAAACGGGGTTCTCGACCCAAAACAATATTTCATTTCAGAAAATATTAATATCATCAAATACGAGTGTCAACAATTTCACAAGAAAGACTGAGTGAAAAATCATAATCATAAAATAGATCGGCACTAGGCCCCAAACGTGGCTTACAACCCAAATATATCAAAACATAGTAATATTATTTAACATATGCTTTAAAAGCAGTTTCACAACTCAATAGTTGCCTAAAAAGGAACATATTTCCAAATTTGCAATTCGTGCACGCCCCACACTCGTCATCCAGTGTGTGCGTCACTCCAAAATCGTGAAAGGATGTAAAGTCTGGGGTTTCATACCCTCAGGACAGGATTTAAAGACATTACTTACCTCAAACTAGCCCGAAAAGCTACTCTGCAACACGCTTTCCCCTCGAATCAACTTCCGAGTGCTCAAAATCTATCAAGTTCAAATTTTCACATCAAATTATGCTAAGGGGATGAAACCCAATAGAAAAATATCAACTTTAAGCACAATTCCCGAAATTAGCCAAAACCCGACCCCCTGGACCATGTCTTGGAACTCAACAAACTTTATACCAAAATGATCCTCATCATCTCACGAGTCTGTACATATAAAGAACGCTGAAATCGGAGTCCAATTGACATCTCAAATCACCCCTAAAAGGTCTCACAAACTCAAGCCCTAGTCTCCCTTTTCCCACCGATTTTTCCCAATTAAACACTACTAATTAGGTCTTAATCACATATAATCGAGTTAATAAGTCCAAAAACCTTACCTCAATGAAGAACAATTGTTTTCCTCTTAAAAAAACCCTCAAAAAGCTCGGAACCCGCATTAACAATGGTGAAAAGAAGACTAAAAATCGCTAAGTCCTCTTTTTATACTTCCTACCCACGATTTTCGCACCTGCGGTCTGCACCTGCACTCTAGGGGACCGCACCTGTAGCTTTTCATTAACCGGACCAAATCCTGCATTTGCGGCCCAGGTGTCGCACCTGCGGCTCGCAGATGCGGCTAAAATTTCGCTTCTGCAGTTCTTCCTCCAAGGCTCAGAAACCCGCACCTGCGACCTCTTGGCCGCTCTTGCGGCTCGCACCTGCGGCTCGCACCTGCGGTCAAACGTCCGCAGGTGCGGAAATCACAGTAGCAACACACCAGCAGCTGTTGCTGCAATGTTTCAACTCCAAACTTATCGTTGACCATCCGAAATAAATCCCGAGCCCCTAGGGACTCCAACCAAATATACCAACACATCATAAATGATCATTCAAACTTAGTTTCACTCTCGGAACACCCAAAATAACATCAAAACACCAAAATCACATCAAATTCAAGCCTATGAACTTTGAAATTTCTAAATTCCACCAACGATGCCGAAACCAACAAAAACACATCCGATTGACCTAAAATTTTGCACACATATCCAAAATGACGTTATGGACCTGTTTCATCTTCCGGAATTCCATTCCGACCCCGATAGCCTATTTTCCATTGCCGACCGGAAATCACCAAAAACTAACTTTCGCCAATTCAAGCCTAATTCTACACCGGACATCACAAAAATATTCCGAACACACTCCTAAGTCCCAAATAACCTAACGAAGCTATCCGAGCTATAAAATCTACATTCCGAGGTCGTTTTCCAATAAATCAACTCCTAGTTGACTTTTCCAACTATAAGGCTATTTTTAGAGACTAAGTGTCTCAATTCTCATTACAACCATTCTGAACCCGAGCCAAACGAATCTAACACGTAATAAACAGTATAACCAACCTATGACAAGGCAAATATAGTAAATATAATGCAGATTCTACGGAACGACCAGCTGGGTCATTACATTCTCCCCCTCTTAAACAATCGTTCGTCCTCGAATGGGTCTAGAAACATACCTGGAGTCTCAAACAAGTGAGGATGTCTGCTCTGCATATCCCGCTCGTTCTCCCAAGTAGCCTCCTCCACTGGCTGACCTCTCCACTGTACCCTCACTCAAGCTATATCCTTAGACCTCAACTTTCTAACCCGACGACCCAAAATGGCCACTAGCTAAACCTCATATGACATATCATCCTCGAGCTGAACTGTGCTGAAGTCTAAAACATGAGATGGGTCACCAACATACTTCCGGAGCATCGACACATGGAATACCGGATGCACACTTGATAAGCTGGGTGGCAAGGCAAGTCTATAAGCCACCTCTCCAATCTTCTGAAGTACCTCAAAAGGACCAATAAACCGGGGACTCAGCTTTCCCCTCTTTCTGAACCTCATAACACCCTTCATGGGTGACACCTTCAGCAGTACCTTATCCCCCTCCATGAAAGACGCATCCCGGACCTTCCGGTCCGCATAACTCTTCTGCCTAGACTGCGCTGTGCGAAGTCGCTCCTGAATCAACTTCACCTTCTCCAACGCATCCTGAACCAAATATGTGCCTAGTAGCCTAGCCTCACCGGGCTCGAACCAACCAACCGGAGATCTACACCTTCTACCATATAAAGCCTCATACGGGGCCATCTGAATACTGGACTGGTAGCTATTGTTATATGCAAACTCTGCGAGTGGAAGAATCTAGTCCCATGAAACCCCAAAATCAATCACACAAGCACGCAACATGTCCTCCAAAATCTGAATAGTCCGTTCCGACCGCCCGTCAGTCTGAGGATGAAATGCTGTGCTCAACTCTACCTGAGTACCCATACCTCTCTGCACGGCCCTCCAAAACTGGGATGTGAACTGAGAACCTCTGTCAGAAAAGATAGAAACCGGAACTCCATGCAATCGAACAATCTCCCTGATGTAGATACCAGCTAACCACTCTGAAGTATAAGTAGTACTGACAGGAATAAAGTGCGCGGACTTGGTCAGCCGATCCACAATGACCCAAATCGCATCAAAACCCTTCGAAGTCCGTGGAAGACCAACTACAAAGTCCATAGTGATCCGCTCCCACTTCCACTCCAGAATATCTAACCTCTGAAGTAATCCACCTAGTCTCTAGTGCTCATACTTGACCTGCTGGCAGTTGAGACACTGTGCTACATACTCAACAATATCTCTCTTCATCCGCCTCCACCAATACTACTGTCTTAGATCCTGATACATCTTTGCGGCACCCGGATGGATGGAATATCGCGAGCTGTGGGCCTCTGCTAATATCAACTCTCGAAGCCCATCCACATTGGGCACGCAAATACGGCCCTGCATCCTCATAACCCCGTCATCACCAATAGTCACATCCTTGGCATCTCCTCGACGGACCCTGTCCTGTAGAACTAACAAGTGCCGGTCATCATACTGGCGTGCTCTAATCTGATCATAAAGAGAAGACCTGGAAACCATGCTAGCTAATACTCGCGGAGGCTCTGACAAATCCAATCTCACCATCTGACCCGCTAAAACCTGAACATCAAGTGCTAAAGGTCTCTCTGCTGCTGAAAGGTAAGCTAGACTCTCCAAACTCTCGGCTCTACGACTCAAAGCATCGGCCACTACTTTGGCCTTCCCCGGATGATACAAAATAGTGAGGTCATAATCCTTGAGAAGCTCTAACCACCTTTTATGACGCAAATTCAAGTCCTTCTACTTCAGCAGATACAGCAAACTATGATGATCAGTGAAAATCTCACACTGAACAATGGCAGCTAACTCAAGATCGTGCACTGGATAATTCTTCTCGTGCACCTTCAATTGTCTAGACGCGTATGCAATCACCCTACCATCCTACATCAGTACTGATCCCAAGACAACTCTAAAAGCGTCACAGTAGACTGTATAAGAACCCGAACCAGTAGGCAAAACCAAAACCAGAGTTGTGGTAAATGCTGACTTGAGCTTCTGAAAGCTCTCCTCACACTCATCAGACCATATGAATGGAGAACCCTTCTGGGTCAATCTGGTCAATGGTGAAACAATGGAAGAGAATCCCTCCACAAAGCGACGATAATATCTCGCCAGACCAAGGAAACTCCTAATCTCTATAGCTGAGGACGGTCTGGGCCAACTCTACACTGCCTCAATCTTCTTCGGATCAACCTGAATACCCTCACTAGACACCACGTTCCCCAAGAAAGCTACTGAAACAAGCCAAAACTCACACTTGGAGAATTTTGCATAAATCTTATCCTCCCTCAACCTCTGTAACACAACTCTCAAATGCTGAGCATGCTCCTCATGGCTACGAGAATACACTAGGATTTCATCAATGAACACAATGACGAAAGAAACAAGGTAAAGCTAAAACACGTTGTTCATCAATTGTATGAACGCGGCTGGGGCATTGGTCAGCCCAAATGACATAACCAGAAACTCATAATGACCATATCTGGTCCTAAAAGCAGTCTTCGGAATGTCAGAATCCCGAATCTTCAATTGATGATATCCGGACCTCAAGTCAATCTTAGAGAACACTCTAGCTCCCTAAAGATGGTCAAACAAGTCATCAATACGGGGCAAAGGATACCGGTTCTTCACCGTAACCTTATTCAGCTTCCTATAATCAATACACATGCGCATGGAGCCATCCTTCTTTTTCACAAACAACACCGGTTCACCCCAAGGTGACACACTAGGCCGAATGAACCCCTTATCTAAGAGTTCTTGAAGCTGCTCTTTCAACTCCTTCAACTTCGCTGGTGCCATATAATAAGGTGGAGTAGAGATAGGCTGGGTGCCTGGCACCAAATCAATACTAAAATCAACATCCCTTTCAGAGGGCATGCCTGGCAGGTCTGCAGGGAATACATCCGGAAAATCACGGACCACAAGAATAGAATCAACAGAAGCAGTCTCACTACTAACATCCCTCACAAAATCAAGATAAGATTCACATCCTTTCTCAACCATACACTGAGCCTTCAAATAAGAAATCATTATGCTAGGCACATGCTTAATAGACCCTCTCCACTCAACTCTTGGAACTCCGGGCATAACTAGGGTCACGGTCTTAGCGTGACAATCAATAATAGCGTGACATGGGGATAACCAATCCATGACCAGTATCACATCAAAATCAACCATACTGAGTAACAACAAGTCTACTCGGGTCTACAGACCCCCAATAGATATCACACACAACCGGTACACACGGTCCACAACAATAGTATTGCCCACCGGAGTCGACACATGAACAGATGTAACTAAAGACTCACGGGGAATACTCAGAAAGTGAGAAAAATATGATGAAACATAAGAGTATGTGGAACTAGGGTCAAATAAAGCCAAAGCATCACTGTGACAGACTGAGATAGTACATGTAATCACCACATCGGAGGCCACAACATCAAGCCTAGCTGGGAGTGCATAGATACGTGGCTGGTCTCCACCTGCTCGACCTCCCCCTCTAGGGCGACCCTAACTGCCTGACCACCACCCTTAGCTGCCTGGGTGGGTGGTGAAGTGACTGGGGCTGAAGTCGAGGGTTGAACCCTCTGCTGAGATGAACTACCAGGACGACGAGGACACTGCCTCCACCCATGTCCAAACTCTCCACACTCGAAGAAACTATCTGGAGCTAGAGATGGGGACTAAAGAGAACCCCTTCCACCATGATAACCACCAGATGAACCATGCATAGAAGATCCCTAAAATGATGATGCTTTGAGGAGATCTGAGCTGGAAGGGCACTAAAAGATGAACGTCACGGATAAGAGTTGCGGGGACCCTGCCTCGAAGATGCGCCACTATAAGCTGGGCGAGATGACTGAGGAGGTCTAAATGGACGACCTCTGCTGTGCTGAAACTGCCCTCTAGAAGGGCCACCTCTGAAACTACCTGACCCCCGAGGCCTCTTGGCCTCTCTCTCCTCACGCTCCTACCTGCGAACTGACTCAATATCCCGAGCAATGTCAACAACCTGCTCAAATGTAGCTCCAGACACTCTCTCTCTGGTCATCAAAATTCGTAGCTGATACGTGAGGCCATCTACAAACCTCCTGATCCTCTCCCTATCAGTAGGGACTAACTCAGAAGCATGACAAACCAACTCAGAAAACCGCATCTCGTACTGTGTAACTGACAACTCCCCCTGGCGCAACTGCCCAAACTGCCTACGCTACTCCTCTCTATGGGACTGAGGAACATACTTCTCCAAAATGATCGTGAAGAACTGCTGCCAGGTGAGGGGTGCTGAACCAACCAGCCTACGCCTCTCAAATTCCTCCCACCAAGTGAAAGCAACACCAACAAACTAAAATATAGCAAACGAGACCCCACTGGTCTCTAGAATACCAGTAGTCTGGAGTATCCTTTGGCACTTATCCAGAAATCCCTGGGCATCCTCACCCTCTTTGCCGCTGAAAGTCGGAGGCTGAAGTCTACTGAACCTCTCCAGCCTACGCTGCTCATCCTCGGGCATAGCTGGGACTACATAGTCCTGAACTAGGGCAACCGGCTGGGCTGGGACTACCCCTGGTGCTTGAAAACCCTGTACAACCTGCTCAGGTGTCCGGGAAGCTGGAGTCTGAGTGCCTCCCCCGGCCTGAGATGTAGCAGCAGTAGTAGACATAGCAACTGCCTGAGCCAAACTGGTACACACTGTCAAGATCTGAGCCAGGGTCTCCTGAAGACCCGGAATGACAATAGGCACCGCCGGTGCCTGAGCCTGTCCCGCTGGAGCATCCTCGGCGGGAACATGGTCCTGAATAGTAGGGGCATCCACTGAACTGTCCCGGCTTCTGCACGGGCTGGTCCCCTAGCTCCACCACGGCCTCGACCCCTCGTGGGTCCGGCTGGTGTCTGGTCACCCTGATCCATAGTGCGTGTCCTCACCATCTGTGAGAGAATGAAACAACATGAGTTTAGATTTCCAGAATCATTAGAATGACACGACAGAGTTCAAGAAAAATGAGATTTTCCTAAGAGTTTTGTAGCCTCTCGAAGATAAGTACAGACGTCTCCGTACCGATCCGCAAGACTCTACTAAACCCGCTCATGACCGTTGAGTCATATGTAACCTAGAGCTCTGATACCAACTTGTCACAACCCCAAATCCTAACAGGCCGTGATGGCGCCTATCGTGGAACTAGGCAAGCCAATATCACATAACTACACATTTTCTTTAATAAAATTTCTCAAAATCATTAATAATATTCTACAGCAAGCATAAAATTTATCTAAGTCTTTAACAAAGCATAATATAATCTACCAGTCTAAAACCATCTCCCAGAACTGGAGTCAACTGATCACGAGCATCTAAGAATAAGACTAACACTGCTAATGTCATAATACACTGTCTTAGAACAAAATACTAAATACTAAATGAATGAAGGGAATGGAGAAGCTGTGGACGCTGGACAACTACCTCAAAATCAGAAAAGCGGATGCCGAACGGTCACAGATAACTACTGCTCAGAACCAGTACCTGGATCTGCACACAGGGGTGCAGGGAGTAATGATGAGTACACCAACTCAGTAGTAATGAAAATAAATCAAGTCTGAAGATAAGAAACACACAACAAAACACCAATCCACAAATAGTAAAATCCTGAGTCTCAATAAAGTATACATTTAGTACATATATTTGAAAACCAATTTCTGTAAAAATACTTTGAACAAGTATATTTTCCAATGTTTCTCAATAAAACTCCCCAAAAATATCAGTATGAAAGATGAAATGAATCATAATCAAAAGCTCAGCAAAATATCATTTTAAACCGCCCCTTGGGCAAAATCATCACTCATAATCAATCCCTCAGCACCTCACCATCACTCAATAAGAGTCACTCAGCACCTCACAGTCACTCAGCATCAGCCCCTCAGGCAACCTCACAGTCACTCATGCCTCTCAATCACTCATCACTCGGCACTCGACACTCGCACTCAATAGGTACCTGCGGTCACTAGGGTTTGTACAGACTCCGGAGGGCCTCCTACATCCCAAGCACTATAAACAAGCCAAATCATGGCATCAATCACTTAGGCACTC
This sequence comes from Nicotiana undulata, assembly GCA_005239495.1. Classification (NCBI taxonomy): domain Eukaryota; kingdom Viridiplantae; phylum Streptophyta; class Magnoliopsida; order Solanales; family Solanaceae; genus Nicotiana; species Nicotiana undulata. The sequence continues at coordinate 62,572 of ML249785.1, forward strand.
AGCCTCTCTCATATCATGAATATCCTCACAACATTGGCCCTCGGCCCCACTCAGTCATACACTCTCAACATGCCACTCGGGCCATAAATAAACGGGGTCCTCGACCCAAAACAATATTTCATTTTAGAAAATAATAAGATCATCAAATACGAGTGTCAACAATTTCACAAGAAAGACTGAGTGAAAAATCATAACTATTATGTGAGGAATATCAGAAAATAGCCCCAAGGGGTTAAAACATATCGACACTAGGCCCCAAACGTGGCTTACAACCCAAATATATCAAAACATAGTAATATTATTTAACATATGCTTTAAAAGCAGTTTCACAACTCAATGTGTGCGTCACTCCAAAATCGTGAAAGGATATAAAGTCCGGGGTTTCATACCCTCAGGAAAGGATTTAAAGACATTACTTACCTCAAACTAGCCCGAAAAACTACTTTGCAACATGCTTACCCCTCGAAAAAACTTCCGAGTGCTCCAAATCTATCAAGTTCAGATTTTTCACATAAAATTATGCTAAAGGGATGAAACCCAATAGAAAAGTATCAACTTTAAGCACGATTCCCGATATTAGCCAAAACCCGACCTCCGGACACACGTCCCGGAACTCGACAAACTTTATACCAAAATGATCCCCATCATCTCACGAGTCTGTACATATAAAGAACACTGAAATCGGAGTCCAATTGACCCCTCAAATTACCCCTAAAAATTCTCTCAAACTCAAGCCCTAGTTCTCCCTTTTTCCACTGATTTTTCCCGATTAACACTACTAATTAGGTCTTAATCACATATAATCAAGTTAATAAGTCCAAAAACCTTACCTCAATGAAGAACAATTATTTTCCTCTTAAAAAACCCTCAAAAAGCTCGGAACCCGCAATAACAATGGTGAAAAGAAGACTAAAAATCGCTAAGTCCTCTTTTTATACTTCCTGCCCAGGCTTTTCGCACCTGCGGCCTTTTTCTCGCACCTGCGGTCCGCACCTACACTCTAGGGGACCGCACCTACGGTTTTTCATTAACATGACCAAATCGCGCATCTGCGGCCCAGGTGTCGTACCTGTGGCTCGCAGATGCGGCAAAAATTCCGCTTCTGCGATTCTTCCTCCAAGGATCAGAAACCCGCACCTGCGACCTCTTGGCTGCTCCTGCGGTCAAACGTCCGCAGTTGCGGAAATCACAGTAGCAGCACACCAGCAGTTTTTGCTGCAATTTTCAACTCCAAACTTCCCGTTTACCTAAATCTTGAGTCCCTTGGGACCCCAACCAAATATACCAACACATCATAAATGATCATTCAAACTTAGTTTCACTCTCGGAACACCCAAAATAACATCAAAACACCAAAATCACATCAAATTCAAGCCTATGAACTTTGAAATTTCTAAATTCCACCAACGATGCTGAAACCAACCAAAACACATCCAATTGACCTGGAATTTAGCACACATATCCAAAATGACGTTATGAACCTGTTCCATCTTCTAGAATTCTATTCCGACCCCGATAGCCTATTTTCCACTACCGACCGGAAATCACGAAAACTAACTTTCGCCAATTCAAGCCTAATTCTACACCGGACATCACAAAAATATTCTGAACACACTCCTAAGTCCCAAATCACCTAACGAAGCTATCCAAGCTATAAAATCCACATTCTGAGGCCCTTTACCAATAAGTCAACTCCCAGTTGACGTTTCCAACTATAAGGCTATTTTTAGAGACTAAGTGTCTCAATTCTCACTACAACCATTCTGAACCCGAGCCAACCGACTCTAACACATCAAAAACAGTATAACCAACCCATGAAAAGGCAAAAATAGTAAATATAGCAAATTCTACGGAACGACCGACCGGGTCGTTACAACATAGCATTCTATGGATACATAGGATCAAACGTAGCGCTCTCTTGGATGAGTTTTACGCGGAAAGAGACAGATGAATTCTCTCTATTATTTCCTCATATTCTTAAGGGAGTGATCAAGATTAAGCCCCGCGACGAAAAAAATACTATTCACTCTTTGGTGTGGGCCTTTCATACTCAAATCCTTATGGGAAAAGGACAATTATAGAAATGGGGTTCCATATTCATAAAAATCTAGATTTGAACGGAACCAAGACAACCTATCCTACTAATAATAAGAAAGGTTTAAGGGTATCCAACTCACTCGCATGAAGAATTCAAGTGAAATTATTTTTGAATTCAGAAAAGACGTGTAACGACCCGGCCGGTTGTTTCGAGAGTTATAGCTTCGTCTTCCCCAATTATGCTTCTTTATGTGTTATTCAGTTGTATTGTGTTGTATCGGATTGGTTGGTTCGGTTCTGGAGTGATTTAGGAGTGAAATGAGATACTAGTCTCTTATTTAAAAGTTTAAGTTGGAAAAGTCAACCAGATGTTGACCTATGAGTAAAGGATCTCGAATTTGGATTTTATGGCTTAGTAAGCTCCGTTAGATGATTTTGGACTTAGGAGCGCGTCCGGAATGTAATTCAGAGGTCCGTGGTAGAATTAGGCTTGAATTGGCAAAATTAGAAATTTGGCGATTTTTGGTCTGAAGTGGAAAAATTTGATATCGGGATTGAATGGAATTACGAAAGTGGGAGTAGCTTCTTAGTTTCATTTGTGATGTGTGTGAAAAATTTGAGGTTATTCGGACGTGTTTTGGTAAGTTTCGGCGTCGTTTGTGGAATTTGGAAGTTTAGAAGTTCTTAGGCTTAAATCCGAGGGTGATTTGGTGTTTTAGTGTTGTTTTGAGTGTTTCCGAAGGTTCGACTAATTTTGTATATTGATATATGACTTGTTGGTATTATGGGTTGAGGTTCCGTGGGCCTCTGGTGTGTTTCTGATTGTTAATAAATTGGTTTTTGGTGTTTGAGAGTTGCTGAATTCTGCGGGTGTTTCCGCACCTGCGGAAGGGAAGCCACAAATGTGAGGTCGGAGGTGCGGAGTGGTGGAGAGCAGATGCGGAAAATGGAGGCCAAGAATGGGAGCGCAGGTGCGAACGATTGGTCGCACATGTGAGTCCGCAAGTGCAATATTTGGGGCGCAGGTGCGAAGGTTGAGGATTTAAGTGAATTTCGCAGGTGCGAGGATTTTGACCGTAGGTGCAAAAATTCAGGGCAGAAAGTATAAATAGAACACTTCGCGAATTTTGGTCCATTCTTCACCATTTTCAATCGGTTTTAGAGGTTTTTGGGAGTGATGTTGAAGAGGGATTCAAGGGGTTATAAGTGAGGTAAGTTGCTTGAGCCCTAATAATCATGTTTGTGGTGGTTTCCCGTTGTTTAATCATTTAATTAGTGGAAATTAGGGGTGAAAATGAGGAGTTAATGCTTGGGATTTTGGAAAGTTGATTTGGAATTTGAGGGACCAAATAAGGTCATATTTTGATAAATTTGGTATGGCTGGAATCGTGAGTGAATGAGATTTTTAGTTTTGTAATTTTTGTCATCTTTCGAGATGTGGGCCCGGGGGCCAGATTTGAGCCAATTTCGGAACTTTTGTTCTAATTTGATAATTTCTTGTGGAGTTCACTCCATTAGCATATATTGATGATCGAGTCGAGAGGCAAGAGCATCGTAGGGTAGATATTTGACCGGTTTGAGGTAAGTAGTGATTGTAAATCTAGTACCGAGGGTATGAAACCCCAAATTTCGTATCATTTTACTATTTTGAGGTGACACACATGGTAGGTGACGGGCATGTGGGCGTGCACCATTGGAGATTGTGACTTGGTCCGTCTCGTAGCAATTGTAAAGTTGCATATTTTGTTGAAAGTATATGATACTTATGTGTTTTAGAAAGAATTTCTGTATATTAGGCTGAATGCCATGTTTAGGCCTTGTGACAGTACTGTTTGGACCCTTAGAGGCCTTTTTCTTACTATCCTCTCACTGTTTTCGATTGAAAATCTATACTCAGTCATGGTTATACTTATTTACTGCATAAATAGTCTTTATTACTCTATTTTGATGCATATAAATGTTGTTTTGGACTGAGTACCCTGGTTTACTGAGAGTCCGAGTGGCTTGAGAGGTTTATGACTGAGTGAGGCCGAGGGCCTGATTGAGAACATTTTGGGATCGGGCTGCACGCCGCAATAGGTTTGATATAGGCTGAGGCCCTCGTTTGATTTATGCCATGATTTGTCTTGATATAGCGCTTGGGCTGAAGGAGCCCCTCCGGAGTCTGTACTCACCCCTAGTGAGCGCAGGTACCTACTGAGTGCCGAGTGCCGAGTGCTGAGTGACTGGGAGACATGAGTAATGGTGAGGTATGCCCGGGGGGCTGTTTACAAGTGATTGTGAGGTATGCCCGAGGGGATGTATACGAGTGACTGTGATGTTTACTCGAGGGGCTGTATATGAGTGATGATTTGCCCGAGGGGATGTTTATGATTTCATCATTTTTTCTCACCTTTGCATTGAGCCTCTATTTAAAAACTGTTTAAAAAATATCTTTAAATGATTTTTTACTGGAACTGGGTTTAATCGAGATGATTTGATTCAAACCCTGATTTTAAAAGCATGTTGTATTTTACTGAGATTTCCTGATATGAACTTTATATGCTTTATTGCTCGTCACTACTGCTCAGTCTTTATTTACTGTTGTTACTTACTGAGTTGGCGTACTCACGTTACTCCCTGCACCTTGTGTGTATATCCAGGCATATCTGGACACGGTAACGACAATTGACTATTCCACCTGTTGATCTTCTCGGAGTTAGCAAGGTAGCTGCCTGGCGATGCTCTTCTCCCTCTTATCTTCCAATAGTTGTTTATAGTTACTTTCCAGAGTGTGTTAGTCTCAGTATTTTCAGACAAATTGTAGTAGATGCTCATGATTAGTGACACCCGATGTCAGGCTTTTTTTTTCCCGCACTTTCGTTTGTTTTGAATTTCTTTATGAAGTTTTATTATTAAATAGCTTGAAATTATCTTTGAAATGAAATATCGTGTAGTATTTGGTAATGAGTCGGCTAGCCTAGTACCACGATAGGCGCCATCACGACATGGTAGTTTGGGTCGTGACAAGTTGGTATCATAGCCTAGGTTACATAGGTCTAACGAGTCATGAGCAGGTTTAGTAGAGTCTTGCGGATCGGTGCGAAGACGTCCGTAGTTATCTTCGAGAGGCTGCAGAACCCTTAGGAAAAATCTCACATTCTTGAACTCTTGTCGTGCGAATATGTTGATTCTGGTAACTAAACTTCTATTGTTTCATTCTCTCACAGATGGTGAGGACTCGTACTACCGGACATGGTGACCAGCCACCAGTACCACCAGTCAAGCCCGCAAGAAGCTGAGGCCGCAGTCGAGGCCGTAGTAGGGATAGAGGTGCATCCCACACAGCAGTCATGGCAGTACCGGTAGACCCTCCAGTTGCTCCAGACCAGGTCCCAGCCACAAATGCTCCAGTAGGACCAGCTCAAGCACCTCATGTGCCTATTGTGATTCCTAGCCTTCAGGAGGCCCTAGCTCAGATCTTATCAGTATGTACTGGCCTTGCTCAGGCAGACTCTGTTACTATGCTTCATCCACTTCTCAGGTCGGGGGAGGCACTCAGACTCCCACCGCCCGCACACCGGAGCAGGTTGTTCAAGGACTTAACACACCGGGGGCACCACCAGCCCAGCCGGTTCCAGCTGCTTAGGACTATGTAGTTCCTGTTATGCCTGAGGATGAGGAACGCAGATTGGAGAGGTTTGAGAAACTCCAGCCTCCGTATTTCAGTGGTGCTAAGGGTGAGGATGCATAGAGTTTCTTGGATAATTGTCAGAGGATGCTTCGGACATCAGGTATTCTGAAGACCAGTGGGGTCTCATTCACTACCTTCTAGTTCTCTAGGGCTGCATTTAGTTGGTGAGAGGCTTACGATAGGCGTAGTCCGGTTGGCACAACACCCCTTACTTGGCATAAGTTTTCCGTTCTCTTTCTGGAGAAGTTTGTACCCCAGTCCCGCAGAGAGGAGCTGCGCAGGCAGTTTAAGCAGCTTCGACATGGTGATATGTCTGTAACATAGTATGAGATGCGATTCTCCGAGTTGGCCCGTCATACGGTCTGGTTGGTTCCCACAGACCTAGAAAGGATAAAGAGGTTTATAGATGGCCTCGATTTTTAGCTTCAGTTGCTTATGACAAGAGAGAGGGTGTATGGTGCTACTTTTGATGAGGTTGTCGACATTTCTTAACAGATTGAGACGGTTCGAGGTCAGGAGAGGGTTGAGAGGGAGGACAAGAGGCCTCGTGGACAAGGTGGATTCAGTGGTGCTCCTCATGGGGGTCAGTTCCAGCACGGTAGAGGCCGTCCATTCAGGCATGCTCAGTCAGTTCGCCCAATTCACCGTGGTGCATCATCGGGTCATGGTTCTCATAGTTCTCATCAGGGCCACTCACCACTTAGTGCCCTCCCAGCCCATCGTTTTGATCTCCATTAGTTCAGGGCTCTTCCATGCCATGTTCAACCACTTATCCCGGTGCTAGGGGTTCCCTTTGGTCCCCGTCCCCCGCACAGGGGAGTTGTTTTGAGTGTGGGGAGTTTGGGCATATGTGGAGGCAGTATCCTCATAGTCATGGGGTTCATATTAGTAGAGGAGTCAGTCATCGACTTCATCTCCAATTACTTCACCACCCGCCCTGCCAGCTAGGGGTGGCGGCCAGTCAGCTAGGGGCCGTCCTAGAGGGGGAGGTCGATCAGGTGGTGGTCAGGCCTATTTCTATGCACTCCCAGCCAGACCAGATGCTATGGCTTCAGATTTCGTGATTACAGGTATTGTTTCAGTCTGTCACAGAGATGCCTCCGTATTATTTGACCTTGGTTCCACATATTCATATGTTTCTTCATATTGTGCTAATTTTATGGATATGTCCCATGAGTCGTTAGTTTCATCTGTTCATGTATCTACTCATGTGGGCGATACTATTGTCGTGGACCGCGTGTGTCGGTCTTGTGTGGTGACTATTGGGGGTATGGAGACCCGATTGGATATTTTGTTGCCCAGTATGGTTGACTTTGATGTGATATTGGGTATCGATTGGTTATCTCCATGCCATTCTGTTCAAGATTGTCACGCTAAGACCGTGACATTGGCGATGCTGGGATTTCCGAGGGTTGAGTGGAGCGGTTCAATAGATTATGTACCAAGTAGGGTGATTTCATACTTGAAGGTTCAACGTATGGTTGAGAAGGGTTGTCTATCTTATTTGGCTTTTGTGAGGGATGTTAGTGCAGAGACTCCTGCTATAGATTCTGTTTCGGTAGTACGTGATTTTCCGGATGTGTTTCCCGTAGACTTGCCGGGCATGCCGCCTGACAGGGATATTGACTTTGGTATTGATTTGGTGCCGGACACTCAGCCCATTTCTATTCCACCGTATAGTATAACACAGGTAGAGTTGAAGGAATTGAAAGAACAACTTCAGGAACTCCTTGATAAGGGGTTTATTCGGCCTAGTGTGTCACCTTGTGGTGCACCGGTTCTATTCGTGTAAAATAAGGATGGTTCCATGAGGATGTGCATTGATTACAGGCAGTTGAACAAGGTCAAAGTGGAAAAAAAGTATCCTTTGCCTCGTATTGATGATTTATTTGACCAGCTTCAGAGAGCGAGGGTGCTCTCTAAGATCGATTTGAGGTCCGGGTATCACCAGCTAAAGATTCGGGATTCAGATATTTATAATACAACTTTCAAGACCCGTTATGGCCATTATGAGTTCTTGGTGATGTCTTTTGAGCTGACCAATGCCCCAACAACATTCATGCATTTGATGAATAGTGCATTCCAGCCCTATTTGGACTCCTTCGTTATTGTATTCATTGATGACATCCTTGGTATACTCACGTATCCAGGAGGAGCATGCTCAACATTTGAGGATTGTATTATAGAGATTGAGGGAGGAGAAGTTTTATGCATAATTCTCCAAGTGTGAGTTTTGGCTAAGTTCAGTAGCATTCTTGGGGCACGTGGTGTCCAGTGAGGCTGTTCACGTGGATCTGAAGAAGATAGAGGCGGTGCAGAGTTGGCCTAGACCATCCTCAGCAACGGAGATTAGGAGCTTTCTTGGTTTGGCAGGTTACTACCGTCGCTTCGTGGAGGGATTTTCATCTATTGCATCACCCTTGACCAAATTGACCTAAAAGGGTGTTCCATTCAGGTGGTTGGACGAGTGCGAGGAGAGCTTTCAGAAGCTCAAGACTGCTTTGACCACAATTGCAGTGTTAGTTATGCCATCAACTTCAGGTTCTTATACCGTTTATTCTGATGCCTCGAGGATAGGTATTGTTTGTGTTTTGATGCAGGAGGGTAGGGTGATTGCCTATGACTTGCGCCAATTGAATACCCATGAGAAGAATTATCTTGTCCATGATCTTGAGTTAGCAACCATTGTTCACGCCTTGAAAATTTGGCGTCATTATTTGTATGGAGTTCATTGAGAGATCTATACTGATCAACGGAGTCTGCAACGCCTGTATAAGCAGAAAGATCTTAATTTGGATCAGCAGAGATGGTTGGAGCTTCTTAAAGACTATGATTTCACTATTTTGTACCATCTAGGGAAGGCCAATGTGGTGGCCGAGGCTTTGAGTCTCCAGGCAGAGAGTTTGGGGAGTTTAGCATATCTTTCGGCAATAGAGAGACCCTTGGCAATGGATGTTCAAGCCTTAGTATGACAGCTCGTGAGATTGGATATTTCAGAGCTGAGACGGGTATTGGCTTGCGTGGTCTCCAGGTCTTCTCTTTATGACCGTTTCAAGGAGAGTTAGTATGATGACCCCCATTTTCTCGTTCTTCAGGGCTGGGTCCGGCAAGGTAATGCTAGGGATGTGACTATTGGTGATGGCGATGTGTTGAGGATGCAGAGCCGAATATGTGTGACTAATGTAGATAGGCTTCAGGAGTTGATTCTTCAGGAGACCCACAATTCGCGGTATTCCATCCATCTGGGTGCCACGAAGATGTACCAGAATTTGAGACAGCACTATTGGTGGAAGCGGATGAAGAAGGATATAGTTGGGTTTGTAGCTCGGTGTCTCAACTGTCAGCAGGTTAAGTATGAGCATCATAGACCAGGTGGATTGCTTCAGAGATTAGATATTCTGGAGTGGAAGTGGGAGAGGATCACCATGGACTTTGTAGTTGGGCTCTCACGGACTTCGAGGAAGTTCGATGCTATTTGGGTTATTGTGGATCGGCTGACCAAGTCAGTGCACTTCATTCATATTGGTACTACTTACACTTCAGAACGGTTGGCTGAGATTTATATTCGAGAGATTGTTCGCCTGCATGGTGTCCCAGTTTCCATCATTTCAGATAGATGTATTCAGTTCACATCGTAGTTTTGGAGGGCCGTGCAGCGAGAGTTGGGTACTCAGGTTGAGTTGAGCACAACATTTCACCCTCATACGGACGCAGTCCGAGTGCACTATTCAGATATTGGAGGACATGTTGCGTGCTTGTGTCATTGACTTTGGGGGTTCATGGGACCAGTTTTTGCCGCTCGTGGAGTTTGCATATAACCACAGTTATCAGTCGAGTATTCAGATGGCTCCGTACGAGCCTTTATATAAGAGGAGGGGTAGATCTCTGGTTGGATGGTTTGATCCGGGTGATTCTAGGATCTTGGGTACAGACTTGGTCCATGATGTATTAGATAAGGTGAAATTGATTCAGGAGCGGCTTCGCACGACGCATTCTAGGCAGAAGAGCTATGCGGACAGGAAGGTCCGTGATGTGTCTTTTATGGTTGGAGAGAAGGTTTTACTGAAGGTATCAACCATGAAGGGTGTTATGAGGTTTGGGAAGAGGGGAAAGTTGAGCCCCCGGTTCATTGGGCCTTTTGAGGTGCTTCAAAGGATAGGGGAGATGGCTTATAAGTTTGCCTTTCCACCTAGCTTGTCGAGTGTGCATCTGGTATTTCATCTTTCCATGATGGGGAAGTATGTTGGCGATACGTCCCATGTTTTGGAACTCAGCACGGTTCAGTTGGAGGGTGATATGACCTATGATGTGGAGCCGGTGGCTATTTTGGACTGGCATGTTCGAAAATTGAGGTCAAAGGACATTGCTTCAGTGAAGGTGCAGTGGAGGGGTCAGCCTATGGAGGAGGCCACCTGGGAGACCGAGCAGGAGATGCGGAGCATATATCCACACCTATTTGATACTCTAGTTATGTTTCTAGGCTTGTTCGAGGACGGACGTTTGTTTAAGAGGGGAGGATGTAACGACCCAGCCGGTTGTTTCGAGAGTTAAAGCCCCGTTTCCCCCACTTCTGCTTCTGTATGTGTTATCCAAATGTATTGTGTTGTATCGGGTTGGTTGGTTCGGGTCCGGAGTGGTTTCGAAGTGGGATGAGACACTTAATCTCCTATTTAGAAGCTTAAGTTGGAAAAGTCAACTGGATGTTTACTTATGAGTAAACGATCTCGGATTTGGATTTTTATGGTTTGGTTAGCTCCGTTAGGTTATTTTAGACTTAGGAGCGCGTCCAAAATGTAATTTGAAGGTCCGTGGTAGAATAAGGCTTGAGTTAGCGAAATTGAAAATTTCGCAATTTTTGGTCGGCAGTGAAAAAATTTGATATCGGTGTCAGAATGGAATTCTGGAAGTGGGAGTAGGTTTGTAGTGTCATTTCTAACGTGTTTGAAAATTTTGAGGTTATTCATACGTGGTTTGGTAAGTTTCGGCATCGTTTGCAGGATTTGGAAGTTTAAAAGTTCTTAGGCTTGAATTCGAGGGTAATTTGGTGTTTTGGTTTCGAGTGTTCCGAAGGTTCGACTAAGTTTGTATATTGATATATGACTTGTTGGTATTATGGGTTGAGGTCCCAAGGGCCTCGAGTGTGTTTCAGATGGTTAACGGATTGGTTTTGGTGTTTGAGAGCTGCTGAATTCTGCTGGTGTTTCCACACCTCCGGAAGGGAAGCCGCATGTGCGGGGTCGCAGGTGCGAGTGGTGGAGCGAAGATGCGAAAAATGGAGGGCAAGGCTGGGAGCGCAGGTGCGAAGGATTGGCCGCACCTGCGAGCCCGCAGGTGCAATATTTGGGGAGCAAGTGCAGAGGTTGACGATTTAAGTGAATTTCGCAGGTGCGAGTATTTTGAACGCATATGCGGTCCCACATGCGAGGAATTTAGGCCGCATGTGCGAAAAGCTTGGGCAGAAAGTATAAATAGCACAGTTCGCGAATTTTGGTCAATTCTTCACCATTTTCAGTTGGTTTTGGAGATTTGGGGAGTGATTTTGAAGAGGGATTCAAGGGGTTATCAGTGAGGCAAGTTGCTTGAGCCCTAATACTCATGTTTATGGTGATTTCCCATTGTTTAATCATTTAATTAGTGGAAATTAGGGGTGAAAATGAGGGGTTAGGTCTTGGGATTTTTGAGAGTTGATTTGGGAATTTGAGGGACCAAATGAGGTCGGATTTTGATAAATTTGGTATGGTTGGACTCGTGAGTGAATGTGCTTTCTAGTCTGGCGATCGCAGCCTTGCTCTTCTCCCTCTTATCTTCCTATAGTTGTTTGTAGTTACTTTCCAGAGTATGTTAGTCTCTGATACGCTCAATTTACACCTTAAAAGAGTGCAAGCGATCGTTGTCAAATATAGTAACCCAACAAGGTTGGGGTCGAATCCCACAGAGAACAATATGAGGGCGTTTAGGAATGCTAGAGAATTATCACTTATCGTGCAGTGCCAAACAAATACGATTTTGGGTATTTGCTAATTGTTTATAACTAAATGCGAAAATATAAACTAACCTAGAAAGCAATTAAAATGATCAATGGCAACAAGTATCGATGCTTCGGGTATTACACTCGAGTAACGATCCAATGTATTTCACGATTTTACAAATATGAGCGGGTAATGTTAATTAGCCACGGATAACATTTCTTAATTAGCTTTTCCCAAAGACTAACAAGACTTCCTAATTGAATTATCCCTAACCTAATTAGGAGATTAAGCACTTCCGGGTTTGGCTACAAGTAGTTCAATCCTATCCCTAGGTAGAATCTATAAAATGAGGGTTAAATCCTCAAGTTCTTGTTAATTAATCTTTCCCAACTCCAAATAATCTTTTCCAAAACTAATTCGGAGTTAATGGGCGAGTCCTAGGGTTAGCTAATCCCTTTGGAAACATTAAAGAACAAGAATAATTAAAATAACAAACACCCGCTTCACAAATATAATAAAAGCATTCAATACATAAGCACAACAAGGATCCACACATTAAATATGAATATTCCCATAAACCATATTCAAGTGTTGGAAAAATACTACACACTTAGATATTCAATACAAAACAAGGAAATGAAGAAATAAACATAAATGGGTAAGAAATACTTAACCACAATGGTGAAATCTTCAAGACCCAAGTGTGTGTGCAAATCCCTAGCTTCAAAACTTGTTGTTCTCTACTCAAAATATATTTACAAAGCTCTAAATATGTTCAAAAGATGTAAAAAATTGGTTTCCAATCGATGCCTAAGATGCTGCCAAGGTATGCTTTTTATAATGGGCCAAAAATTCGAGTGAAAAGTGGACAAAAACACCCCTGTCGGGCTGATATGCGATCGCATCCCTGTCGCATATCAGGGATGCGATTCGCATCTTCACTCTTTCCGTCGCACATCAAAACCCTAGGTCCCAGAGGGTCGTCGCATTTGAGATATGCGGTCCGCATTAGTGATATGCGATCGCATTCGTGCGTCGCATTTACAATGTAGCTTCAGGCATCAGATGGTGATGCGACTCAAATGCGAACCGCATTTGAGATATGCGATCGCATATTCGACCGCATTTCACTCATTAAACTTGACTCAACTTTCTGTTGCGGTATGCGATCTCTGGGCTCGAAATGCGATTCGCATGTTGCATATGCGATCGCATTCGGCCATTGCTCCCCTCTTTTCTCTTCTTTACTCTCTTTTGCTCAATTTCACTCCAATTTGACCTTAACCACTTCATGGCATCATTTTCCTGCAAATAGAGCAATTATACACTGATAGTAACCTCAAATATCCATTGAGCAACACAAAATCTACTAAAAAGAGGCCAAAATGAGTGGTAAAATTGCCACTCATCAGTCTCAGTATTTTCAGACAAATTGTAGTAGATGCTCATGACTAGTGACATCCGATGTCAGGCTTTTCTTTCCGCACTTTCGTTTGTTTTAAATTTCTTTATGAAGTTTTATTATTAAATAGCTTGAAATTATCTTTTAAATGAAATATTGTGTTATTTTTGATAATGAGTCGGCTAGCCTAGTACTACGATAGGTTCTATCACGACATGGTAGTTTGGATCGTGACAAGACGCCTCCAACTACTTAAGGGAACCCGCTCTTCTTCCTTGCGTTCGATTAGGGGCCCTGCCATCCATTCTCTCAAGTAACTCTTCGCTTCTGGTAAGAGGGTGACACATCAATTAGCTAAACTATCCATTTCATCATCAGGAGGGGAAAAATATTGTTATAGGAGGTTCCTTAATAAAATTTCTCTAATAAACCATGGAGTCCATATATGTAACATTAGCTAGTGTGGATTTGCGTAAAGCTATCAAACAACTTATATTCGCGGAAAAACTTGTTGGTAATAGAGCCAATGCACAAGCTAGCCGGTGTGGTGGCGAACATGCTATGCTCTAAGCTAAGCTATTTACCTTATTGACGGAAGAGATATAGAAAGTGTGTCGTGCTTGATCCATAAGATTCTATAATCAATATCATTGGTATATTATTGTGTTTAGCCTGGGAATACCATTCAAGGAGTTCTCTAAAGCCCTATCCCATATAAAAGAGAAAAGCTATTAACGCTCTATCCCATGAATAGATCTTATTAAAAGAAAAGAACGATCGTCAGTAGAGATTTCAATACAATGCTTTTTAGATATAATCCCAGCATGAGAGAATTCCAGAGATTTTCTCTATTTAAAGTAGAATATAGCCAGCCACATAAAAGTCTTTCTTCCAAAGGATTCTAAGACTCGATCACCCGTCAAAGAAATTTATGTTTATGAACTCTTCTCGCTCGCTTGAGAGTGCAAGATATCGTTACAAAGACAAAGCTTGAAAGCTTTTTTGAACGCGCCGTCTGATCTGTCTCATGTGTGTCTGGGTGTCCATCAAAATTTTCATGCCCTTTGATGAGATGAATGATGAGTTCATATGTATGGACCATCAAAAATCTTTCTAAATTCTAGTGGCCTCCCCCTCTTTGTAGTCATAATGGCGTAAGTGTTGTCAAATATTACAACTAGTTGATGAATGCACACAAGAGCTAAGAAAAAATTCTATAACATAATATAAGAGTAGGAGTCATCAAGTCTATAACCAGTTAAGATATCGAATTTATTCTCTGAGTAAGGAGAAAGAAGACACAATGCCGGGGAATAGCTCCGAGAGGGACTTTTCTGAGTAAAAAAGATGAGTAAAGGGAAGAGTCATTCCAATTGAGTAGGTGAAGAGTCTTTTTTGAGTGAGATCATTTAACACGCCTAACTAAATGAAAGAAAGTAAGAGAGAGAGAGAGGTGACCTATTTCTTAAATGAAAATAAAGGACTTCTTTATCCTAAGGCTGTCACTGAATGAATCTGATAACTAATGCTATGAGAGAGGCTGATGTGAGTATCATCGCATTGCCTCCGACAACTTCTTTTGTTGCCCGCCAGCAGCAGAGGGGATTTGATTCCCAGGATTCTCCCTCCATGAGATAAGCCTAGTGCTTTAGACCGATGGATAATAGAATTGAGTTGGCCTAAAAAGCGCTTGGGCAAGTACATTTCTTCAACAAGTACAATCATACATCTCTATAACAATCATATTTTGTAATAATATTTTACTTTATTCTTTAAAATTTATTTTTTATGGTACATTAACTTTTATGATAACTATTTACCCATATCAGTAAATCATATAGCAATATACTCTTTGTAAAGTTACCTATTTATAATAACCTTAGTAAAAAACTAGGTATTTGCATTTTGTAATGACAAAAAGCAATACGTTAATTACATTTCATTATAGACAAACTTCAATAATTTTTTGTAAGCTCTAGCAAGGAAATTGGAACATCCAAAGTTCTTGTAAGCTTAGAACATGAGAAATTTAGAGATGACGTTGAGACTTTTTATTCGAATATTCTCCGGGCATTCCACTTTACATTCCCTCAGCTAATTCTACATTATTCAATGTCATGTGAGGTCTAAAGATTATCCCATTCATTCAGAACCAAAGGTAGTAGTATGCTAATACAAAGATGATAATCTTAAAGTCACCTACAAATAATTAAAAAGAAAAATTTGCACTTGCTAGTCGTAAAAATTGGAAAAGGTCGTTCTTTGGGTAATTGTTTACCTACAAAAATCAAATAAGATTCAAATATAAAGTATCATTGTATGTGCATAATAACCAAGCACTATAAACGAAATTATTATATAGAAGTTTAACTGTAATATTCATTTATTTTCGTAAGTTGCAAGCAAGTTTGGCCTATTGTCTTCACAAGTGTAATTCTATTAAAATTTTACTATCTAGGCTTAGTAAGTAGTCAATTCTTCAACATACTTAAAAATAATATTATCACCCCCAAAAGAAAAAATAAAAACTTGTTTAACTTGCTTCGTAATCTCTCATATATTGTAGTAGTATAATTACAATAGTAAAATAAGAAGCAGAGAAGAACTAGTGCGCTTTCGTGATAGGATTCTCTCTCCCGGTGCAATTTAACTAACATGCTCCAAGCTATGGGAAAGAGAGCTCAAATTTCATCCCCAAAATCTCTACTGGCACAAGAGGATGATTCAAAGGGTAATACACCATGAGGATCGAGAGAGAATCAAGGTTCAGAGGTAGAGTAAACAATAGGAATACGAGTTGAACATGGATCCAATGCAATAGTAATCCCAATTTCGACAAAAGTGAATGAAATACAAATCAATTATGCTCTGATCGCAGAGGTAGCCTCAGCCTCTACAACCACGAGGAACATTCTAAGCAAACATGTCGAAAATTCAGAAGCAATTTCAGAGATAATGGAGGAAACACTATCTGATGCTAACAAGGTTCAAGTACTACGCCAATCGACTGAGATTGTGTAGAATTTCTCTGACATGGGAAGTAATTCTCCAAATAATAATGGAAGGACGTTGAAGGCTGATGAAGTTGAGGAGGAACTAGATTCTCTACCTCCGAGATGCTCTATACGGGATAATTTTGATATGACAAAGATCAATGAAGCTTGATTCAAGCTTGAATATGTTGCTCCTGATGTGCATTGTGAGTCCTCTATCACACACATAGAATTAGAGGACATTACCTCAGAAATTAAGTAGCGGAATTCTGCTGTAGTATGCTATGTATGGGGAGCTCATCCCCCCTTTGTAGTGATAAAAGAAAATATTCAGAGACTCTAGAAAAAACATGGCACAAGTAAGATAGAAATGCTTAAGAATGACATTATTTTGGTTCGATTTGAGATTGTGGCAGGGAAAAATAATGTTCTCCCAGGGGATATCTTCCATTTTATAATAAGCCATTTATTGTCAAAGTCTGGAATCCTGATATGGAGTTCTCTAAGGAGGAAATACTAATTGTACCTATATGGATTAAACTTCCTGGATTGGACTTTAAGTATTGTAGTCTAAAGGGATTGAGCAAGATTGGCAGCCATGTTGTTAGACCTCTCATTGTCGATCAATACACATAGAGGAAGTTTGGATTGAATTTTGCTAGTTTATTGGTTAAAGTAGGAATAGATACTAACCTACCAAATTCTGTGGTATTCAAGAATGAGAAAGGTTACCTCATGAAGCTGAAGGTCCTATATGATTGAAGGCCCACCTCGTGCAAGTTTTGTTTTCAATATGGGAAAGATGTTCCAAATTGTAAAAAGAAAGAGGCCAAAATGTTCCCTCATCCACAAGGGAACCAATATGTTGCACCACAAGAGCAACTAGGTATACCCCCAAATGTGGCTAACAAGAGAAGCATGAGACAGGGATGATGCAAGACACCGGACCAACTGAGGAAAAATAATAGATTCATTAAGACAAATGAACTCAACCACCAGGAAAGCCAATAATAAGGACTCAGAAAGGGAAAGCAAATACTGTTTGGGTCACACCTATGAGAGAAGCAAGGAATGAGTCTAAAGTACAATCAATGGAAGGGAGAATCTCCTTTCAACTATTTCAAAAACCAAATGTTAGCAAAGGCTCCAATACTTCACATGGGAGCAACAAGGATAGTCAAGTTATTCCCACATCAGGGAATGGTTAGGATCCCATATTGGAATGTGAGGGGGCTTGTGGCCCAAATAAGTAGAAGAAGATTCAACTCCCCTGCAATAATAAAATATAGGATTTGTGGAATTATTGGAAATAAAAGTAAAGAGTTATAAGATCGAGCGCATAGTTAATACGATGTTTGGAGGGTAGAAGTATAACACTAATTTTGAGGCACACTATAATGGGAGAGTGATAATTGTTTGGAGGCCAGACTACTATAATGTATTACCTACCTTTATTGATTCTCTGGTAGTGATATGTGAGGTGTATCATATTCCTTCACAGGTTACTTGTATGATTTCTTTTGTGTATGCTTTTAACACAAAAGAGGAAAGAAGATAACTATGGGATGAATTAGTAGCACATATGTAAGGAGTATTAGACCATGGCTAGTGATTGGTGACTTCAATTCATTGCTAAATAATGATAATTGGCTTGGAGGGAAACCTGTTACCTGGGAAGAACTTATAGATTTCCAGACATGTATTGATACTTGTGATCTGATGGAGTTAGCTCACGATGGTTAGAGGTATACTTTGAATAATAAAGGTTCTAATTAAAGAATATATTCTAAGATAGACTGGATGTTCATAAATAATGAATGGCTTCACTGTATGCATGCATGTAAGTCTATGTACTTAGTTGAGTGTACTGGTGATAATTGCTCTATCAAAGTCACCTTTTAAGAAAATATTGTGAAACCTAGAAGAGCCTTCAAATATTCTAATATTTGGTCTAAACACCCGCAATTCATTAGGATGATTGAAACATGATGAAATGCTCAGATAATTGGTTGTAAGATGCTACAAGTAGTAAGACAATTGAAAATGCTTAAGAAAGAATTAAGAAGACCAAAGTCACAACACTTCGGAAAATTGACTCTTGAATCAAATGAGTATAGAGTGGCATTACAGTGTGCGCATGAACAACTTCATCTAAACCTTGGAATCAAATAATTTAACAACCGTAAAAGGAGAAATATTAGAATTTAAGACATTCATCATACTTGGCTGAGATGTACCTGCAACACAAAAGTAAATCCAATTAGATCAGACTTGGAGGTGATAACACTATGTATTTCTATTATGTCATAAAGCATAGGAAGTTGAAGCATGTTATTACTCAATTGAAAGATAACCAAGGCATCTGGCGAACCAAAAAAATACACATTGCTAGATTGTTTGTCCAGTATTATGAGGACCTCATAGGAAAAAATGTGAGAAGAGGGTCAGTGCTTTTAGAGGTTTCTTAAAAAATGGTCCTGTGTTGCCAGTTGAGCAGCAGATGAATATATTGAAACCATTCTCTACTAATGAAGTTAAGAATGTTGGGTTTAGTATTGATATCAATAAAATCTTTGGACTAGATGGTTATGGCAATGGCTTTTATAGAGCACCATGGGATATAGTGGGAAGTGATATAACTGAGGCAGTGTTAAAATTCTTTTTTTTTTTTGAAATTGATAACACTTTTGTATTAAATATAAACATGGCTACACTAATTCAGTGTAGCCATCCATAATTATAAAAGGGAGTACAAAGAGAGACAACTAAGTCACTGTAAAGCTCGCAAGAAGTCTAAAACATAAAAAATACATTCACTCTCTTCTAAGCACTCCTGTTTACACCAAAAATAAAAGAGCGTAAGGCAACTCATTTTCAACTTTTGTATTGTACTATGTGTATCTTCAAATCATCTTAGATTTCTTTATTTCCAAATTATCCACCATATACATGCATGGACAATCTTACATCTCTCCTTCTGGCTAGATTGCATTCCATCTTGTTTCCAACTTGTTAGAACTTCCCTGATTCCCCCTAGCATAACCCATCGAATCCCCCTCAGGTTGATGAATATCTTCCAAATTTGATCTTTGACACTGCAGTGCAAAAAAAGATGGTTGACTGTCTCCTCCTGAGCTTTACATAAGTAACTTCTGGACCCCAACTGATATCCTCTCTTAGTGAGATTATCTTGGGTTAGGACAACTTCTCTTGCTAGAAGCCAAACAAAACATGCCACTTTGTATGGTATTTTAACTTTCCAGATCATTTTCCAAGGCCAACAACCAATATGATTATTAGAATGGTTGTACTCCTTGTAAGCCGATATAACAAAGAAAATTCCTTTTTCCCCTCTTGCCAGAACATCCTATCTTCATTGTTGATGTCCCCTCTAAACTGTTTTAGAGTATTATAGAAATCTGAAAGCCTCTCTATTTCCCAGTCATATAGAAATCTTCTATATGTAAGGTTCCATGCCTGTCCAAAGTTCTCTAACAGAAGCTCTTTGTTGTTGATTCAGATTGTAGATGTACGGGAATAGTTGCTTTAGAGTTCTTTGTCCAAGCCATTTTTCTTCCCAAAAGGATGTTTTCTTTCCATTTCCAACTCTGAGACGGGAGTTGTTTCTGAGCATTGGCCGTAGGCTTTTGATAGACCTCCACAGACTCACCCCATAAGGAGTACATACTATTTTTTTGTCCAACTACCTTCCATCCCATACCTTGCCTGAATTACCTCCTTCCACAAATATTGCTCTGTTGTGGAAAACCTCTATAACCACTTCATCATCAATGCTTGGTTTTGAATTTTCAAATTTCTGATCCTCATTCCCCTTCCTTCTTGCTGGTCATAAGTACATCCCACCTGACCCAATGTAACTTACTCTTTTCATTGGTGCCTTGCCATAGAAAATTTCTTCTTAGGGCATCTATTCTTTTAACTACACTGGTCGAAATTAGAAATATAGACATCATGTAAGTTGACATGGCATCCAATACACTATTGATGAGGATTAATCTACCTCCCAAGGATAGGTATTGACTCTTCCAACTAACTAGTTTCTTTTCACATTTCTCAATTACTCCATTCCATATTTCTTTTGATTTGCTTTTTGCTCCAAGTGGCAACGACCTCAAATTTGAATTTTGATGGTTCCGTTAGCTATGTTAGGTGATTTTTCACTTAGGAGTGTGTCCGAAATATGATTTGGAGGTGCGTAGTAGAATTAGGCTTGAATTTGCGAAAGTTGAAAATTTGGCGATTTTGGTCGGCAGTGAAAATTTTGATGTCAGGCCGGAATGGACTTCCGAAAGTTGTAGCAGGTTCGTGGTGTCATTTTTGACGTGTGAGTTTTGGGTGGTTAACGTATCATTATTGACCTTGAGTGATAGCTGATATCAATTGGTTTTTTATATTGCTGGTTTCCTCTTACGCGCTCGCGAGGCAGGTCTCGCGTTCACGAAGGGTACCTGGAGGCTGAGGAGTATTTGTTCTTCGCGTTCGTGACGGTTTGGGAGTAGAGTGAATTGCGGACGTGTGTTGTGGAATGCATTCTCGAAGAATAGAAGAGAAACTGGGGACCCATTCATTTAGTCTACGTGTTCGCGGAGGTGCGATCGTGATCGCGATGAGAGGGGTCAGTAAAGGCTCGCGTTCACGTGGGGTTGACCGAGTTCGCATAGAAGGGAATTTTGGTCTAAGGAAAATTGTGCATTGCAAACACGAGGGTGCTTCCGCGTTTGCGAAGAAGGTGTACCTGGGCAGAACAAAAGATTCAAAATCGATGGTTTGAGCTCATTTTTTATATTTTGAGCTAGAGATCACGGATTTGGGCGATTCTTGAAGAGATTTTTGTGCAGTTGATTAGGGTAAGTGTTTCTCACTTGGTTTTGGTTAAATCCCATGATTATACATTTAATTTTATCATTTAATTTGTGATTTGGGGTGAAACTTAGGGGGAAAAGGGAAGTGTTCTTGAGATGGAATTTTGAGGTTTTGAATGGGATTTTGTTATCGGATTTGAGAAAATTTGGTATGGTTAGACTCGTGAGTGAATGACTTTCGGGTTTTGTGATTTTCTTTGGGTTTCGAGACGTGGGCCCGGGGCCCGATTTCAGGTCGATTTCATATTTTTGGGTAGAATTTCATGTTTTCATTGTTGAATTTGTTCCTTTAACCTATATTGATCACCTCGTATTTCTTGTGGCTAGCGTCAAGGCATTTTGAGGGTGAATTGAGAGGCAAAGGCATCACGGAGTAGAGATTTGCTTGGTTTGAGGTAAGTAACGCTTCCAAACTTGGTTATGAGGGTTCGAAACCCCAATTTATGTGATGTGATTAGTATTAAGGTGACGCACATGCCAAGCGACGGGCGTGCAGGCGCGCACTGTGAGAATTGAGACCTGGGTGATTCCATGACACCGTTTAGTGACTCTATCCTATTGATATCCATGTTTTCATCATGTGATAAAGTAATTGAGTTGTAAATCATGCTAGACATCATGTTTAGGCTTTATGCCGGTATTGTTGGGACCCTTAGTGGTCGTTTCTTGCTGTCATATCACTATTTTCATTTATATTCTGTACTCAATCATGTTCATGCATTTTTATATCATATCCCAGTCCCAGTTATTTATTGATTCATCATATCATTGTTCCGAGTTTGTTTTCATGAAATTATGAGCCCGTGGGTGAGACTGGAGAGATTGATAACTGAGTGAGGCCGAGAGCCTGAGTGTGAGTGATAGTTATGGGATAGGGCTACATGCCGCATCGGTTATATTGATTATTATGATAGTTCTTGGGATGTAAGAGCCCTCCAGCATCTGTTACACACCCCCAGTGAGCGCGGTTGATATGATTGAGGGATGGATCTTCCCTGGACATGGATCTTGTCCGATGTACCTGTTACCCGTAGATGGATCTTCTCCACAGGGTTGGATTGACCTTAGTCCTCGGTACTGGGTGACCTATGGTCAGCGTTGTATATATATTTCGGGATGGATCTTCCCTGGGTCGATGAGCCATATACAGTACCGAGTGGTTGAGATATCGAGAGTGAGGGAATTTGAGGCTGACACAATGGTGCATCATTTACAGTATATGTGTTGGCATGTAATGATAGTAGAGTTATTTCATTACACTGTACGGATTCGGTTATGAATTGCCTAAATTGTCTTAAGAGCATGTTTACGTTTCTGCACATTTATTTCATGTTATATGCATCGGTTGAGTTCATCACTATCTTCAGTCCATAGTTTGGACTTGTTACTTATTGAGTTGGTGTACTCACGTTACTTCTTGTACCTTGTGTGCAGATTCAGGCATTTTTAGTCACGGCGGCGGCTGCTGATTTCGCCGTTCGAGTCAGGGACTATCGAGGTAGTTGCACGACGTTCGCGGACCTTGATTTCCCTTCTTATTTTATCTGTATTTTGAGTCTATTTTCTCTAGATACTGTTGTGTATTTTGTTCCGATTATTAGACGCTCAGGTACTCAGTGACGCCCCGATTATTGGGACGGTTGTGTCGTATTTTTGGATAAACCCTGTTTTCACAAAGGCTTTTATTTAAATATTAAAACTTTCTGCTTTTAATTCAAAAAGATGATTTTTTTTGTATTGGAAAGAAATGTTGAATTTAGGCTTGCCTAGTTCCACGATAGGCGCCATCTCGACATGTTAGGTTTTGGGTCGTGACAAGTTGGTATCAGAGCCTAGGTTACATAGGTCTCATGAGTCATGAGCGGGTTTAGTAGAGTTTTCCGGATTGGTACAGAGACATCATGAAACTTTTGTTGTTTCATTCTCTCGCAGATAGTGAGGACTCGCACTACTGAGTAGGAGGGCTAGCCACCAGTACCACCAGCCAGGGTCGCGAGAGGCCGAGGTCGTGATAGAGGCAGCAACAAGGGTAGAGGTGCAACCTGCGCAACAGCTTGGGCAGTACCCGCAGATCCACCAGTTGCCCTAGATCAGGACCAAATTAGGCTGTGGATGCACCAGCGGGGCCAGCTCAGGCACCACTTGTGCCCATCGTGATTCCTGGCCTTCAGGAGGCCTTAGCTCAGATTCTGACCGTGTGCATTGGCCTTGCTCAGGCGGTTTCTGTTTTGACGACCACAACCACTTCTCAGGCCGGGGGAGGCACTTAGACTCCTACCACCCGCACACCCGAGCAGGTTGTATAGGGACTCCAAACACGAGGAGCACCACCTGCCCATCCGGTTGCAGCTGCACATGACTATGTGGTTCATGCAATTCCTGAGGATGAGCAACGTAGATTGGCGAGGTTTAGGAGACTCCAGCCTCCATCTTTCAGTGGAGCAGAGGGCGAGGATGCATAGGGTTTCTTGGATAAGTGTCAGAGGATACTCCGTACAGTAGGTATTTTGGAGACCAGTGGGGTCTTGTTTACTACTTTTTAGTTCTCTGGGGATGCATTCAGTTGGTGGGAGGCTTACGAGAGGCGTAGGTCGGTCGGCGCAACACCCCTTACTTGGCAGTAGTTCTCTGTTATCTTTCTGGAGAAGTTCGTGCCTCAGTCCCGCAGAGAGGAGTTACGCAGACAGGGTGATATGTCTGTGATGCAGTATGAGATACGATTCTCGGAGTTGGCCCGCCATGCTATCTGGTTGGTTCCAATAGACACAGAGAGGATCATGAGGTTTATAGATGGCCTCACTTATCATCTGCGATTGCATATGACCAGAGAGAGAGAGTCTGGTGCTACTTTTGATGAGGTTATCTACATTGCTCGGCAGATTGAGATGGTTCACAATCAGGAGCGGGTTGAGAGGGAGGCCAAAAGGCCTCGTAGACAGGGTGGACTTAGTGGTGCTTCTTCTGGGGGTCAGTTCCACCACGGTAGATATCATTCTTTCAGGCATGCTCAGACGACTTGCCCAATGCACCGGAGTGCATCATCCGGCCATGGGCCCCACAGTTATCAGTAGAGCCATACATCATTCGATTCACTACCAGCTCAAAGTTTGTCTCATGCACCATCATCTCAAGGTTCATTTGTGTAAGTACCTATATTGGTTATCCTAGTGCTTGGGGTTCCCTTCAGTCCCCACCGTCATTTGTAGGGCCAGGTTGCTTTGAGTGTGAAGACTTGGGTCATATTAAGAGGTATTATCCTCATCTTTCAGGAGGTTCATCTCAGCAGAGGAGTCATCCTGCGACTTCAACACAAATTCCTCCACCACCCGCCCAGCCAGCTAGGGGTGGAGCTCATGCATCTAGGGGACGCCCGAGAGGGGGAGGCCGATCAGGGGGCGGCTAGTCCCATTTTTATGCCCTCCATGACAGACCAGATGTCATTGCTCCAGATGTTGTGATTACAGGTATTGTTTCAGTTTGTCACCGAGATGCCTCGATATTATTTGGCCCTGGTTCCACTTATTCATATGTTTCCGCATATTTCACTCATTTTCTGGATATGCCTCGTGAGTCTTTAGTCTCATATGTTCATGTATCTACTCCCGCGGGCGATACTACTATTGTGGACCGCGTATATCGGTCATGTGTGGTGACTATTGGGGGTCTGGAGGCCCAAGTGGACTTTTTGCTGCTCAGTATGGTTGATTTTGATGTGATATTGGGTATGGATTGGTTTTCTACATGTCATAATGTTCTAGATTGTCACGCCAATACTGTGACGTTGGCGATGCCGGGGTTGGCGAGGGTTGAGTGGAGCGGTTCTATAGACTATGTACCTAGTAGGGTGATTTCATACCTGAAGGCTCATCGTATGGTTGAGAAGGGTTGTCTATCCTATTTGGCTTTTGTGAGGGATGTTAGTGCAGAGACTTCTGCCATCGATTCTTTTTCGGTGGTACTTGATTTTCCGGATGTGTTTCTTGCAGACCTGCCGGGCATGCTGCCTGACAGGGATATTAATTTTGGTATTGGTTTGTTGCCGGACACTCAGCCCATTTCTATTCCAACGTATCATATGGCACCGACGGAGTTGAAGGAGTTGAAAGAAAAGCTTCAGGAACTCTTTGATAAGGGGTTTATTTGGCCTAGTGTGTCCCCTTGGGTTGCACCAGTTCCATTTGTAAAGAAGAAGGATGGTTCCATGAGGATGTGCATTGATTACAGGCAGTTGAACAAGGTCACAGTAAAAAACAAGTATCCTTTGCCTCGTATTGATGATCTATTTGACCAACTTCAGGGAGCGAGGGTGTTCTCCAAGATGGATTTGAGGTCCGGGTATCACCAGCTGAAGATTCGGGATTTGGATATTCTCAAGACAACTTCCAAGACCCGATATGGCCATTATGAGTTTTAGGTGATGTCTTTTGGGCTGACTAATTCCCTAGAAACGTTCATGCATCTGATGAACAGTGTATTCCAACCCTATTTGGACTCATTTGTTATTATATTCATTGATGACATCCTGGTGTACTCTAGTAGCTAGGAGGAGCATGCCCAGCATCTGAGGATTGTGTTGTAGAGATTGAGGGAAGAGAAGCTTTATGCAAAGTTCTCCAAGTGTGAGTTTTGGCTCAGTTCAATGGCGTTCTTGGGGAACGTGGTGTCCAGTGAGAGTATTCAAGTGGATCCGAAGAAGATAGTTGCGGTGCAGAGTTGGCCTAGACCGTCCTCAGCCACGGAGATTAGGAGCTTTCTTGGTTTGGCGGGCTATTATAGTCGATTTGTGGAGGGTTTTAATCTATTGCATCGCCCTTGAACAAATTAACCCAAAGGGGTACTCCATTCAGGTGGTCGGATGAGTGCGAGGAGAACTTTCAGAAGCTCAAGACTGCTTTGACCACGGCTTCAGTTCTAGTTCTGCCATCAGCTTCAGGTTCTTACACCGTGTATTGTGATGCCTCGCAGATAAGTATTGGTTGTGTTCTGATGTAGGAGGGTGGGGTGATTGTTTATGCTTCACGCCAATTGAATCCTTACGAGAAGAATTATCTTGTCCGTGATCTTGAGTTAGCAACTATTGTTCACGCCTTAAATATTTGGCGTCACTATTTGTACGAGGTTCATTGTGAGATCTATACTGATCACCGGAGTTTGCAGCATCTGTTCAAGCAGAAGGATCTTAATTTGCGTCGGCGGAGATGATTGGAGCTTCTTAAGGACTATGATATCACAATTTTTACCATCCCGGAAAGGCCAATGTGGTGGTCGATTCCTTGAGTTGCCAAGCGGAGAGTTTGGGGAGCTTAGCGTATCTTCCAGCAGCAAAGAGACCTTTGGAATTTGATGTACAGGCCTTAGCTAGCCAGTTTGTCTGATTGGATATTTCGGAGCCGAGTCGTGTATTGGCTTGTGTGGTCTCCAAGTCTTCTCTTTATGACCGTATCAGGGAGCGTCAATATGATGACCCCCACCTGCTCGTTCTTTAGGACAGGGTTTAGCGAGGTGATGCTAGAGATGTGACTACTGGTGATGATGGTGTGTTGAGGAGGACACAGCTCGCGGTATTCCATCCATCCGGGTGCCGCAAAGATGTACCAGGATTTGAGACAGCTCTAATCGTGGAGGTGGATGAAGAAAGATATAGTTGGGTATGTGGCTCGATGTCTCAATTGTCAACAGGTTAAGCATAAATACCATAGATTGGGTGGCTTGCTTCAGAGGTTAGAGATCCTAGAATGGAAGTGGGAGCGGATCACCATGGATTTCGTAGTTGGGCTCCCATGGACTTCGAGGAAGTTCGATGCTATTTTGGGTGATTATGGATCGGTTGACCAAGTCCGTGCACTTCATTCCAGTTGGTACTACTTACTCTTCGGAGCGGTTGGCTGAGATTTACATTCGAGAGATTGTTCGCCTTCATGGTGTCTCACTTTCCATCATTTCAGACAGAGGCACCCAGTTTACATCGTAGTATTGGAGAGCCGTGTAGCGAGAGTTGGGTAATCAGGTTGAGTTGAGCACTTCCTTTCACCCTCAAACGGATGGACAGTCCGAGTGCACTATCCAGATATTGGAGGACATGTTACGCACTTGTGTCATTGATTTTGGGGATTCATGGGACCAGTTCTGCCGCTCGCAGAATTTGCATATAACAACAATTATTAGTCGAGTATTAAGATGGCTCCGTACGAGGCTTTATACGGGAGGCGATGTAGATCTCCGGTAGGATGGTTTGAGCCAGGTGAGGCTAGGCTCTTAGGTATAGACTTGGTCCAGGATGCATTGACAAGGTGAAATTGATTCAGGAGCGACTTCGCACGGTGAAGTCTAGGCAGAAAAGCAATGCTGACGGGAAGGCCTGTGATATGTCTTTCATGGTCGGGGAGAAGGTTTTACTGAAGGCTTCACCCATGAAGGGTGTTATGAGGTTTGGAAAGAGGGGCAAGTTGAGCCCCCGGTTCATTGGGCTTTTTGAGGTGCTTCAGAGGATAGGGGAGGTGGCTTATAAGCTTGTCTTGCCACTCAGCTTATCGAGTGTGCATCCAACGTTTCATGTTTCAATGCTTCAGAAGTATATTGGCGATCCGTATCATGTTTTGGACTTCAGCACGGTTCAGTTGAATAGTGATATGATTTATTATGTGGAACCGGTAGCCATTTTGGAGCGGCAGGTTCGGAAGTTGAGGTCAAAGGATATAGTTTCGGTGAAGGTGCAATAGAGAGGTCAGCCTGTGGAGGAGGTCACTTGGGAGACTGAGAGGGAGATGCCAAGCAGATATCCACACCTATTTGATACTCCAGGTATGTTTTTAGACCCGTTCGAGGACGAACGTTTGTTTAAGAGGGGGGATGTAACGACCCGATCGGTCGTTTCGAGAGTTATAGCCTTGTTTCCCCCATTTCTACTTTTTTTGTGCTTTTCAGTTGTATTATATTGTATCGAGTTTGTTGGTTAGGTTCCGGAGTGGTTTCGGAGATAAATTGAGATATTTAGTCTTTTTATTAGAATCTTAAGTTGAAAAAGTCAACCAGATGTTGATTTTTGTGTAAACGACCTCGAATTTGAATTTTGATGGTTCTGTTAGCTTCGTTAGGTGATTTTGGACTTAGGAGCGGGTCCGAAATCTGATTTGGAGGTCCGTAGTAGAATTAGGCTTGAATTGGTGAAAGTTGGAAATTTGGCGATTTTGATCGACAGTGGAAATGTTGATATCGGGGTCGAAATGGACTTCCAGAAGTTGGAGTAGGTTTGTGGTGTCATTTTTGACGTGTGTGTAAAATTTGAGGTCAATCAGACGAGGTTTGATAGGTCTCGGCGTCGTTTGCGGAATTTTGAAGTTTAGAAGTTCTTATGCTTGAATCCGGGTGAAAATTGGTGTTTTGATGTTTTTTTGAGTGATTAGGAGGTTCACCTAACTTTTTAGGGGATTATATTACTTGTTGGTATGTTTGGTTGAGGTCCCGAGGGCCTCGGGTGAGTTTCAGATGGTTAACGGATCATTATTAGCCTTGAGCGATAGCTGATATCTGCTGGTTTTTGATATTGTTGGTTTCCTCTTACGCATTCGCGAAGGGTACCTGGAGGCTGAGAAGGATTTGTTCTTCGTGTTCGCGAATAAAAGTACGCGTTCGCGAAGGTTTGGGAGTAGAGTGAATCGCGAACGCGAGTTGGGAACGCGTTCACGAAGAAGAGAAGAGGCAACTGGGGACCCATTCATTTGGTCTACGCGTTCGCGGAGAGGCAGTCGCGATCGCGATCACGATGAGATGGGTCAGTAAAGGTTCGCGTTCGCATAGAAGGGAATTTTGGTCTGAGGCAAATTGTGATTCGCGAATGCGGGGGTGCTTCCGCCTTCGCGAAGAAGGCGTACTTGGGCAGACTAAAAGATTCAAAATCGAGGGTTTGAGCTCATATCTCATAATTTGATCTAGAGATCACGGATTTGAGTGATTCTTGAAGGGATTTTCGCGGAGTTGATTGGGATAAGTGTTCCTCACTAGGTTGTGGTTAAATCCCATGATTATACCTTTAATTTGTGATTTGTGGGGGGAAATTGGGAAAAAAGAGGAAGTGTTCTTGAGATGGAATTTTGAATGAGATTTTGTTATCGGATTTGAGAAAAATTGGTATGGTTAGACTCGTGAGTGAATGTGCTTTCGGGTTTTGTGATTTTCGTCGGCTTTCGAGACGTGGGCCTGGGGCCGGTTTTGGATTTTTGGGTAGAATTTCATGTTTTCTTTGTGGAATTTGTTCCTTTAGCCAATATTGATCACTTCGATTGCTTGTGGCTAGCTTCAGGGAATTTGGAGGGCGAATTGAGAGGCAAGGGCGTCGCGGAGTAGAGATTTTCTTGATTTGAGGTAAGTAACGCTTCCAAACTTGGTTCAAAGGGTTCGAAACCCCAAATTATCTGTTATGTGATTGGTATTGAGGTGAAGCACATGCCAAGTAACGGGCGTGCGGATGTGCATAGTGAGAATTGAGACCTGGGCGATTCCATGACACCGTTTAGTGACTCTATCATGTTGATATCCATCATTTCATCATGTGATAAAGTAATTGAGCTGTAAATCATGCTAGATATCATGTTTAGGCTTTATGTCGGTATGGTTGGTACCCTTACTGGTCGTTTCTTGTTGTCATGTCACTATTTGCATTTATATTATGTACTCAGTCATGTTCATGCATTTTTATATCATATCCCAATCCCAGTTATTTATTGATTCATTATATCATTGTTCCGGGTTTGTATTCATGACATTGTGAGTCCGTGGGTGAGACTGGAGAGATTGATGACTGAGTGAGGCCGAGAGCCTGAGTGTGAGTGACAATTATGGGATCGGGCTACATGCTGCAGCGGTTATATTGATGATTATGATAGCGCTTGGGCTGTAGGAGCCCCCCGGAGTTTGTAACACACCCCCAGTGAGCGCGGTTGATATGATTGAGGGAAGGATCTTCCCTGGACATGGATCTTGTTTGATGTACCTGTTACCCGTAGATGGATCTTCTCCATAGGGATGGATTTCCCTTAGTCCTCGGTACTGGGTGACCTATGGTCAGCGTTGCATATATATTTCGGGGTGGATCTTCCCTGGGTCGATGAGCCATATACAGTATCGAGTGGTTGAGATATCGAGAGTGAGGGTATTTGAGACTGACGCCATGGTGCATCATTTACAGTATATGTGTTGGCATGTAATGATAGTAGAGTTATTTCATTACACTGTACGGAACTGCTATATATTCGTTTATGAATTGCCTAAATTGTCTTAAGAGCATGTTTACGTTTCTGCACATTTATTTCATGTTATATGCACCGGTTGGGTTCATCACTATCTTCAGTCCATAGTTTGGACTTGTTACTTACTGAGTTGGTGTACTCACGTTACTCCCTGCACCTTGTGTGCAGATTCAGGCATTTTTGGTCAAGGCGGCGGCTTCTGATTTCGGTGTTGGAGTCGGGGACTATCGAGGTAGTTGCACGACGTTCGTGGACCTTGATTTCCCTTCCTTAGTTTATCTGTATTTTGAGTTTATTTTCTCTAAATACTGTTGTGGATTTTGTTCCGGTTATTAGATGCCCATGTGCTCAGTGACACCCCGATTATTAGGACGGTTGTATCGTATTTTCGAATAAACCCTGTTTTCACAAAGGCTTTTATTTAAATGTTAAAGTTTTCCGCTGTTAATTCAAAAATATGTTTTTACTGTATTGGAAAGAAATGTTGAATTTAGGCTTGCCTAGTTCCACGATAGGAGTCATCGCGACAGGTTAGGTTTTGGATCGTGACAATGAGATTAGGTGCTCTGTAGGTGCATTTGTTGCTTATGTTTGTTGGTATGGTAATATTTGCAGTTGTTACAAACCAACAAAAAATAAATAAATTGAGGGGTAATTTTGAGCTAATATTACCCATGTAGTTACAAAAAAAGGCTTATTTTTTGTTCTTGATCTCTAGAGGAGTTTCAATCTAAAAACAACATAAACCTAGTGAAATTTCACTAGTGGTGTCCGGGGAGAGTAGTGTGTAACTAGACCTTACCCTACCCCGAGGGAGTAGAGATGCTGCTTCCGATAGACCTCGTACTCACTAAAGCCAGTGACGAGGCCAATGTGTATTGGAATTTCCTGCTCGTACTCTGTCAAATTCTAATATAGTTTAAGATATCGTCCCACAGGAACTGAATAATCTATGCTACAGACTTGTAATATTTAAACTACTATTTGAGAGAATCAAATTGATGAAAAGTGAGTGAGGTTTAAAACTTGTTAATTACTTAAACAAGACAAATAACTTTTGAAAGATGTATAACAAAGAAAAAGAGTTGGGAATCATTGAATTTACTTGATAATATTACTATAATAAAATCTCAATTTCTACATTTATTTCTCTAAAGAATAATTGCTTATTTCTAATACAATTATGCTTTGCTCACTAAGAAATAATCAATTAATAACACTCAGTGAGAATTATGTTAATTAATCAATTTAAGACTAGTGACATTTAAACCGAAATATTTTTCTTGCTTGAATTGTGCTAAAAGAAAGTAAAAACTTCGTGAGAATATTTTTACTAAGGAACAATAATCTTGCCTACAACAATTCTTCCGTGAGAATTAAAACTGAGGCAAGCAAGATTACTGACTTGAAATAATAGTTTACTGAAAAATTACTTTCACACTACTATTTTATTCATCAATTATCATATATTAATTTTGCTCCGCGAGAATTACAAAATTAATATATGAATAACTTAGAGATAAAATATATAGATGTAATGATAGAGTAATTAAAAACAATCAGCACAGTATGAAATGTAAATAAAAAGTTTCAAGCCAAGAATATATAAAAACTAAGGGTGTTAACCGGGTGGGCCGGGCCGAGTTGGAAATTTATTGAACCGTACGGGTAGGGAACCGGGCCGGTTCCGGGTTGTGCCTTAACGGGTTTAACGGATTCGGGTTAATCCGGGTAAAAACTAAACCGTATGGGTATGGGTTTAACGGGCTGGGTCGGGTCGGGTTACAGTAACTTTTTTTTTTTAATTTTTGTACAACTATTGTAATTTGTAATTTTCCCATTATAACCGGTCTAGTCTGGGCCGGTTAACCCGGTAAGGTAACTGTTCACTTTAACCGAGTTTGACCGGTCCGGTTAACCGATACCCAAACCATAAACGGACTAACCCCATCTACTTCGCCTACCCAGCCCACCCGGCCCCCTTCATACCGGGCCGGTCCGGTTTCGGTTTTAACAGGTCTGGGCCGATCCGGAATCGGGTCAAACCGGCCCGTTTGACAGGTTTAATAAAAACTAAGATAGTATTATAAAATATATCAAGCTTCATCAACTATCCCAACAAAAAGAAATTACTCCATTATGGAGTAAGAAAAGCTAAAAAAGATATTTAGAAAACTAGAAATATTTCTACTACAAGAAAAGAAAGAAGATCAAGACTGGTTCTTGTCTTACAAAGATTGGATATTCTTATACAAAGAGAGCTGCTATTTATAGGAAAAGATGAGTAGCTTTGGTCATGTTCAACTTTTGCGAATGTGAAATCCATATATGCAAAGTGACCTTTGTGTATGTAGATTCCATATATGCAACTATGGCACTTGTGCTTCACTCTTGACTTCATGAGTTAGTCTTGCAAATGTAGGTTCCATGTATGCGAATGCCACACATGCATATATATATTCCACACATGCATATATGACTCTTTTGCTTCCATTCATGACTTCATGGCTTAGACTTGCAAATGTAGGTTCCATGTATGCGAATGCCACACATGCATATATATATTCCACACATGCATATATGACTCTTTTGCTTCCATTCATGACTTCATGGCTTAGACTTGCAAATGTAGGTTCCATGTATGCAAATGTGGCATTTGCAAATATAGATTCCACACATGCATACATGACTCTTTTGCCTCCATTCATCACTTTATAGCTTAGACTTGCAAGTTTAGGTTCCATGTACGCGAATGTGACTTTTGAAAATATAGATTCCACACATGCAACTATGCTCCTTTTCATCTCTAATTGTCTCTTTCCATAAGCCCATATGTGTATTCCACATTTGCGAATATGAAGATGATGTGTGCAATTGTGGCTTTGCTTCATTCTCTTGCCTTTTAGCTTCTTTCCTTCTTTTTCATAATTTCTTTTTCCTGCAAGATTTGTTAGAAAATATGCGAGGATAGGATATTATTATTCATATTTTATTTTTAAAACTTATTTTTACGTATGAAATTACATGAATAATTTATATCCATCAGCCAGCCGCTCACACCTCCTTACCGGGTCATCTGAGCTACTCCTCTAAACGTGCCAAAACCATCTAAGCCTTGCTTCCCCCAGTTTGTCATCCATGGGGGCCACGCCCGCCTTCTCCCGAATGTATTCTTTCCTAATCTTATCCATCTTAGTGTGTCCACACACTCACCTCATCATCCTCTTTTTTGCTACATTCATCTTCTGGATATGTGAGTTCTTAATTGGCCAACACTTAGCCCCATACAACATGGCCAGTCTAACCACCGCTCTATAAAACTTACCTTTGAGTATCAGTGGCACTTTCTTGCCACATAGGACTCAAGACGTTAACCTCCACTCCATACGCCCTACCCCTATACGGTGTGTGACATCTTCGTCGATCTCACCATCCTCATGTATAACTGACCCAAGGTACTTGAAATTGCCCCTCTTAGGGATGACCTGTGATTCAAGCCTCACGTCCACTCCCGCTTCCGTCGGCTCGATGCTGAAATTACACTCTAGGTATTCCGTCTTAGCCTTTCTCAACATGAAACCCTTAGACTCAAGGGCCTGTCTCCAAATCTCTATCCTCTCGTAGACGTCGCCTCGCGTCTCATCAATCAGAACTACGTCGTCAGCAAATAACATACACCATGGAACTTCCCCTTGGATATGGCGTGTTAGTGCATCCATCACCATGGCAAATAGGAATGGATTGAGCGTAGACCCTTGGTGTAACCCTATAACAACCGGAAAATGCTCCGAGTCGCCTCCCACTGTCCTAACCCGGTCTTAGCTCCATCATACATGTCTTTAATCACCCTAATATAAGCAGCCGACACACCTTTTGACTCCAGACATCTCCATAGAACCTCTCTAGGAACCTTGTAATACACTTTCTCCATATCAACAGACACCGTGTGCAGATCCTTCTTCCTATCCATGTACTGTTCCACCAACCTCCTAATAAGGTGGATGGATTCCGTGGTAGAACATCCTGGTATGAACCCGAATTGGTTGTCTGGAATAGACAACGTCCTCTCCACCCTCACTTCTACCACCCTCTCCCAAACTTTCATGATATGACTCAGAAATTTGATTATTGATACCCCTATAGTTGTTACAACTCTGGATATCACCTTTGTTGTACAACGGAACCACCGTACTCCACCTCCACTCCTCTGGCATCCTCTCCGTCCTGAAAATAACAGTAAACAGCACAGTCAGCCACTCCAAGCCTGATATACCCACACACCTCCAAAATTCTACCAAAATTTTGTCTGGTCCGGTAGCTCTACGCTTACTCATCTTACACACAGCCTCCACGACCTCCTCAACCTTGATGTGCCTACAATACTTAAAGTCATGACGACTCTCGGAATGCCCCAATTCACCTAGCACAATATCCTGATCCCCTTCTTCATTCAGAAGTTTATGAAAGTAAGTCTGTCATCTCCGCTTAATCTGGTCCTCCCCCATAAAAATTCTACTTTCTTCGTCTTTGATGCAGCTCACTTGGTCCAGATCCCGAGCCTTCCTCTCTCTCGCCTTGGCCAGCCGGAATAACTTCTTCTCCCCGTCTTTGTCCCCCAGTTCCTAGTACAGACGAGCAAAAGCCGCAGTCTTGGCCTCCGTGACAGCCAGCTTCGCCTCTTTCCTCCTTATCATAAAACCTACGTCCATTACCAAGAGTCGCGAGGGTCTCAACCGGGATAACCTTGCAATCGTTGCACAACCCTCTGTCACATTTCTTGAGGAGGAGATTGACAATCTTCGCCACTGTGCTTGAGGGAGTTCCAATCTAAATGTAACATAAATTAAACATTGAGGATAATATCTAATAATTTTTCCTCGAAAAATATGGATACGTGGAGTATTAATTTATGCTGGAGCTACGACAAATATGCAAGCTCAGAGATATCTGTGATTTTAAATTTAACCAGGCAGTGTTTGCATCAAACAGGGGATAAGGACTCCATTAGATGATTTGAATAACGTTGTTGCAACTTGCAAGCATAGCCATTTCAACTGGTTCGGCGAACTGAGAATCTGGCAATAAGGGACGCCTCTCAACTAACACAAGTAGTCCAAAATAATATATACTAATATTTGGCTTTTTGCAAAAGGATGAGAATATTTATATGAGTGTCAACGCCAAGATTTTCAATTCATTTATGCTGAATGGAAGCCAGTTTATTCATAACAATACATACATAAACTAGGTCGAGAAAATCAGAATGAATTAAACAAACAAAACTATCAGAAAACAAATGAAACTAGGTCAAGAAAACTAGAACGAAAAGAACAATAAACAAAACTATCAGAAAACAAATCATCATCATTTGTCCCTTGACGCTGGCCTTCTTCATTACCATGGCTACCTTTTTCTGCACCAAATTGTGGTTTCCACATGATCAGAATACTATAACAGTGATAAACGCTCATACAGATGTGGCTAAGACGGGAGAACTAGAGAAGCATTAGTGATCACCTGAACGAATTCAAGACGATTAGATGTACTTTCCATCTCCGTGCCCAATTCATTAATGATCTTGTCCTGCAAGGAAAATATACTGATTTTAACTATATTTCGCCTTTAAAGACGTTGAGTAGAAGCTTGAGAAAATTATTAGAAGTGCAGCATTTGCTAAGTGACTAGAAATTCAAGGAACTGATTAATAACCTGTTGTAGAAGTTCATCATGTATGGTGAGCCCAACATCTCCGATTCTAACTACGCTAGCACTAAGCTCGTCTAGCTCTTCATCCTGTTGCCTGCACAGGGCATCCAATCCGTTGTCAGATGTGAAAGACCCAGAAAATAGTTCCAATATACTCCAAGACTAGATATCAGGCTTTTTGGAAGTTTACACTAACTGAACTAAATAGATGTGACAACTATAATAATGCCATAGTACCATATCAATAGATCCAAGATTCTGCTACATCCTCTAAATTCTGAAGTTAATTAAGGTTTTCCTGACATAATTTAAGGAAGTGCGACATAAGTTGGCAGAAGTAGACTGCTAACCCTTTTAATAGGCTAACAAAGACTATTCCACTTAGGGGCGCCTATGGTTCAGTTTGGATCAGTTTTCATTTAAACCGAGATCAAACCAACTAAGTCGGTTTGTCAAACATACAAACCAAACCAAAACAAATATAATCGGTA
This sequence comes from Nicotiana undulata, assembly GCA_005239495.1. NCBI lineage: Eukaryota > Viridiplantae > Streptophyta > Magnoliopsida > Solanales > Solanaceae > Nicotiana > Nicotiana undulata. Next base: position 98,971 of record ML249785.1, read on the forward strand.
TTTTTTATTTGGCTTATCTTTTCAAACGAAATACAAATTCATTTCATTCAATCTACAGGAGCTAAAGACATAATTTCTCATACATTGAGAAAATTAATTAATCTATTATCTATTGAAACATCTATATGTGAGAAATTTTCCAGCAAAACATGACAATTATTTACTTTCGTAGATCAAAAAGCAATAGTTTCTCTATATAAATCTTATCTTAATGATTAAGATAACAAATAAATTACTCCTAAATAACTTCAATAGAAGACTCAAGAAAGCACCATGAATATGTCTATACAGCTTTTTCATGGCTAAAAATATATATAGTGTCTTTATGAAAGTAAATATTTATGGTCATAAAATTTATAAACTAGTATTACTTACAAAGTCGATTTGATTTGTTTTTTAAACTTAAATACGAACCGGACCGAAAAAAATATTGTCTGGCTTTTAAAATTGAAAGCAAACTAAACCAAGTCAAAAAATACGTCAGTGTTTACTCGGTTTGGTTGGGTTTGGTTTATCGATTTTTCTTGAACACCCCTAGTTCCAGTATAAATGAAGTTGAGTAGACAAAATCAGAAAGCCAAAAAGACATGGCAGAATGGTTAGGACTAGGACATAAAAATCTTGGGGAAGTTGATATTACACATATAGTCTTTCCATAAATATAAAAATCAAGGGGTACGGATTACATAGTAAAGATTGAGAAGCATTAAGCAGGTTTCTCTATAAATGGCTCGAGTGTGTGCAACATTTCCACTGAGATTGGATATAAAATTGATCAGGCTAAGAAACATGACAAACGAAGAGCAGATGCAAAGAAATGGAAGGAAGATACCTCATAAGAAGTAATTGCCTATCTGATTCTGATGATATGAAATCATCATTATCTCGGGCAGAGTATGCATTGGATCTCTCTTTCTGATCAGAATCTGGAAGTCTCAACAGTTCTCGCCGCATCCCATTGAGATTAGATGTACTTGTCCCATAAGACTCCTTTCCAGTTACTATTGACTTCTTCACGCTTCCCACCTGGTTAAAGGCAATTGATTTAGCTCTTTTACTTTAAGGAACTAAGGACCAAAAGAATATACATGCGGCATCAACAGAATCAGCTATACTTGAGCTCGGGCATTGCTGGTCCATCTTCTTCTTCTATCAAGCTCACTTTCATTAATACCATACCAAGAGGGATCTTTTGCTGCAACAGCGATTGTTTTGTCCAATTCATCTACCTTCTCAACAAGAACACAGGAATTCAGCATTGATAAAAGGATATGAAGTTAGTCAAAGCTGCAGAAGGTCAATTTCAAATCACATTGACAGAAGAAAGATCATTTTCTTAAGTAAAAAGATCGACATATCTGACAGTAAAAATCATAACATGAATTAAGACACATGAAACGCATCAAACAAGAAATTGCATCTGGCTCTGAAATCATCATTATTCATTCATGTACAGGCGATCAGGAAGACATACAATGAGAATTTAACAAAACAAACAGCAATAAATATCGATAATCATGTTTATAAGAGCTATGTTTTGGCCCATACCTGCCACTCAATGCTCTCACATGCAGCAAGAAGTTCCTTTGTAAGATGTACTTGCTCACCACTATTTGCAGGAGTTTGCTCCCATTGATGAAACGTGGACAAGAGCTTGTCAATCTAACCAAGCAGGCATTTCAAGAGTTAGATTCTGCAGTCAACAAACTAGAGCAGTAATGAGAAATTGAAGAAAAAATAGATTCTAACAGTGAGAAAATTCTTGGTTAATCTGTTTTTTTGAACAGTAAAAAGAGATAGAAAACCTTTTTTTGTCTTGCTCGCTAATTGATTTTTCTACGAAAATACAAAAATTAGCTTGCTTACTTTTTCTTCTTTTTCCTCTATCATCATTTATTCTCCGTTTCAATAGGAGATGGCTTTACAAGAAAAACACAAGAGTTACATTTTGCAGGTTTTCTTTTTTGATCAGGGACAACTATATTTTGATAGTGAAACAAAGCTAAGCAGGTTTCTCAGATGTTTATAAAACAATATCGAAGCATGTTTATAAAAATATTATTGTGCATATAAAGAGAACTGCAACAAACATAGCCGAAATACAATAGGATCTTCTCAAATCAAAACCAGATGCAGATGAACAACACTTGAGGACTTTCCTACCACAGAACACACCTCAAAAGTTTTACCTAAGAGAAATTACTTTGCATTTTTTCTTTGTGTGTGTGGGTTGTGTGTGTGTGTGGGGGGGGGGGGGGGGG
>ML249785.1:101394-141317 GCA_005239495.1 Nicotiana undulata
GTTGGGGGGGGGGGGGGGGGGGGGGGGGGGATAAGCAGATTACAAAACAAACAATAGATTGAGTCTTCTAATTATGTTCTGTGATCACAGCATCACGCAGCCAAGAAAAATCTGGTCTAATGATTCAGCAGTTGCAGGAATCTACGAGGTAAAAAGTGAAAGAACCCAACGAAATCAGGGGCACCAACAGGTTAGGAGATATAAGGGAAAGAAGAAACTTTTGATTAATATTTGAAAGATCTAGAGTCTGATTTCTGCTTCTGGAAGTGGCAACTTAGTAAGACGCAAGATCAGTCTTCCTGCAATTTAATCTCTAATCTTCATCTCACATTCACATTGATTCTTACATATTCCGAGTATAAAAGCATGTAATCCTGAAGAAATTATTTTAGGATTTCCAGTGGCTTATTTTTCAAGCCATACCAAAAATTTCTTCTATCATACATATCAGTGAGGAATATACACATAGAATAACAGCCAATGTGAATGAATGCCTGAAAGGCATAGTGGCATACTTAGAAAATAATGTTATTAGACACTCCTTTGTTGGTGAACTAGACAGTTTGAAAATGCTCTATGCATATCCTGGTTTGTACAGCTATTTGCATACCCCTCACGCTTCTATTAACTAATATTGCATTCCTTGATAAAAAAATCTCTATACATATCCAGACACTATAGATCTCATCGCTCTAGAGAGTGAGGCCAGAATCTATTTTTAGGCTTTTAGCCAACTGTTGGAGGCTCCTCTGGGTTTACCTTATAAGTGGAACCCTGTGATACTCGCAATATTAATCTCACCTACATTGACAGGACAACTTCCTCTAAAATTTTACTGTCGACAAGCATTAATTAGGCCATGCCTGAAATAACATAATTTGAAGTGGAAAATTAAGCAATAAAATTATTTATACCTTATCTCATGTATTATCTTGAATGACAGAATTTTGAGCTCAACCAAGTTCAAATTGTAAATATCTTGAAATGTTGTTTGGTTTTCTTTGCTCATGACAGTAATATGATTAGTTTCTTCTGCAGTTAACTCATCTCTTATGATCTGTTACGTAAGGCAGGCAAAGGAAGGAAAGTATAATGCATGTAGAGGCTAACTTCCAAGTATCACTACAACAAGTGATCATGAAACTGATCCATTACTGGAGTAGTTTATCTTAATCCATAGTTTATAAGAATTCTACATTGTCCCATAAATACAGCAGCTCACACAGACTAATTAAAAGGCAAATGTTAAGCAAATGAGATTTACTTTACTTCACTTCACGATTATTAGAACATTACTAGAAATTTATATATGAGCTTACAGATTCTTGAATTTCCTCCTTCACAATATAAAAGGGATCTTGAGCTGAAGACATCTTTAACACCAATTCTAGAACGTTTACCTGCACACATCACATAATTACAACAATATCTCAAATTTCTTTAACCGTATTATGACAATAGAGACACAACAGTAAATTAGCAAGTAGGTTTTCTCCAGAAAAATATGAAAATTATCAAAAGGATGAATTCCAAAAAAAATTACACTTATTACACGACATGATCCAAATACAAAACGAGATCTGAAGAAATAATCAAAAGAAGAAAGCTTTACCCACCAAAAATTTATATTCAGCGATTCATTTGAGTTTATCAGAATTCAAATAAATTGATCCACTTTGATAGTGGAAGATAACTTATTTTTATTTCGGGAGAGAAAAATCTGAATCAGAGAGAGAGATAGAGAGAGGAACCTGCTGCTTGATTTCGTCGAGTGGCCGGAGAATAGACCGGAGAGAGCAGGAGACGGTGAGAGTAGTAGTTCTGAATAGGCCACCAACCTGGGCTGGTATCCATTAAAGGCTGATGTGCACTACATATTTGGGCTTCTCTAGCCCAAATACAACTCAATGGGCCCCTTGATTGCATGTTCGTCAAAATACGGGGAAGTGCACGGTTAACCACTAATAACACATGTATTTACTTTTAAGCCATTATTTAGAATGACTTTAGTTTTTAGCCATTGCTTTAATAAACTTTAACTGTCCGGACGAAAATACCCTTCTGCTCATGTCCTTAACTTTTGAACTTAACTTCAGGACTTCAGGACTACATGTCCTTAACTTTTGAACTTGTAATTCTAAGTTCAGGACTTCAGGACTACATATCTCTTTTGAACTTGAAACTCTAAGTTCAGGACTTCAAGACTACATGTCCTTAACTTAAGGACTTCAGGATTTGTGATGACCCAAAAGGTCATCCTATGTTAATTTAGCTAAATCGGTGTTCCGAGGCCTCGAAAGCCTCTGTTAACCTCACCTCGATATGCGTGTGTAGTCCGGACGTGTATCCGGGAAGCTTTTATGTGAAAACTTGATGAAAAATGGAAATTATAGTAATTAATTGAATATAGTTGACTTTGGTCAACATTTTTGGTAAACAGACCCGGACCCATGATTCGATAGTCCCAAAGGGTCCGTAGGAAAATATGGGACTTGGACACGTGCCCGGAATCGAATTCCGAGGTCCCAAGCCCGAGAAAAAAGAATTTTTAAAGAAAATTGTTTTCTGAAATTAATAAAGGTTTTTGAAAATAATAATTAATGTGAAAACCGTGTTACTGGGCCCGTATTATGGTTTCGGAGCCCGGAACAGGTTTAATATGTGAGTTATCTGTGAAATTTGGTGTAAAACGGACTTGAAATGACGTGTTTCGGATCAAAATGGGAATAATTGAACCTTATGAAGTTTTAAGAAAATTCTATGAGTTTTGAGGTTTTATTCATTGATTTTGATGTTAGTTTGGCGTTTTAATCACTTGAATAAGTCCATAGGATGATTTGGGAGTCGTGTGTACATTTGGGTTTGAGCCCCGAGGGCTCGGGGGTGTTTCAGGTAGGTATTCGGGGTGTTTTAACTCATGAAAACACTGTTGGTGCACCCATTTCTGGTGTGCCCGCACCTGCGAGCCTAGTGCCGCAAGTGCGAGACCGCAGGCGCGACGCCCAGTCCGCAAGTGCGATCCCTTTCGCAGGCGCGGACAAAGCTCCGCAAGAGTGATTTCGCAGGAGCGGACCCATTTCCGCAGGTGCGGCCCCCTATGGGCCTGACCCAATTCCGCAGGTGCGACCTTTTTCCCGCACATGCGAGATCGCAGGTGCGACCCATGTACCGCAGGTGCGAGAGTCGAACATTGCTTTTTTTTTTTAAATACAATTTCAGATGTTCTTTCTCTCACTTTTTCTCAAAAATAGAAGACCTAGGGCGATTTTCTTCCCAACTCGTAGGTAAGTGCTCACTAACTGATTTTCCTTCAACTTTCTAAGGTTTTTCATCAATTATCACCAAAAATCCTAGGGTTTTAAAGGTATAAATTAGGGGTTTTGGGTAGAGTTAGGGCTTATGGGATTTTGGGTAATTCAACCTCAATTTGGGGTCGGATTTCAAAACAAATCATATATTTGAACTCGTAGGGGAATGGGTGATCGGGTTTTGGTCCGAGCCTCGTGTTTGGACCAAGCGGGCCCGGGGTCGAATTTTGGAAATTTTGGAAGAATGCTAGGAATTGTATATTTAGGCTATGGGATTGTATTAATGAGTCATTATTTATGTTATTAAGTTAATTATGTTTAGATATCGTTGTTTCGGAGTTGAAAGGAAAGACGGTGTTAGAGGCTTGAATTGCTATTCTTGGACCCGAGGTAAGTGTCTTGCCTAACTTGGGTGAGGGAATAGGTATTGTGTGCTATGTGCTATGTGTCACCTTGTTCAATGCATATGTGAGGTGACGAGTACCTATGCAATGTGTGTCAAGCGTGCCCGTGAGTCTATTTTTGATGAGATTCTTGTTATTACTTCCACATTCATTGTATTATGAAATTGTCTCTACTTGGAAGTTGATTGTTGTTGAAGATGTTTGTTGAAGAACTTGTGATGTAATGGTTCTATTGAGAACCCCACTATAAAGGATATACGTGAAAAGATTGGTTATAGTTGAGACCCTTGCCGGGCAATAATATGATATTGACTGATATTTTCCCCTTGCTGGGTGACTATGAATTGTACTCCCACTATATTGCGTTCCCTTGCATTGATATTGTCATTGTTATGGTGAGGAAGAGTGTAAAGCACGAAGGGTGATGTCGTGCCATGATTAACATTGATTACATCGTATATTGCATAGTGAGGAAGAGAGTAAAAGCACGAAGGGTGATGTCGTGCCATGACTGATATTGATTACATCGTATATTGCATTGTGAGGAAGAGAGTAAAAGCACGAAGGGTGATGTCGTGCCATGATTCATATCATTTTATATTGTACATCGCATTGTGAGGAAAAGAGTAAAAGCACGAGGGGTGATGTCGTGCCATTATTTACATTGCTGGCATTTATACTTGTTACGTTAGCATTCTTATTAACTTGCCTTTCTTGTTTTCTCCTATGTGTTTAATTAACTGCTTTATCTCACTTGTTACCCCCCATTAATTGCTCCCGTATCCCATGCTTATCTGTTTATTCCTGCTATTTTCTATGTTATATGTTGTAGAACTGTACAGGTAGATTACTGTTGTCAAGTCTAGCCTCGTCACTACTTCGGTCGAGGTTAGGCTCGGCACTTACTCAGTACATGGGGTCGGTTGTACTGATGCTACACTGCACTTCTTATTGTTGTGTAGATCCTGCAATCGGACCCAGTGGACATCCTTGAGGGAGTATCCTTCAGTCCACCTCAGAGACTTCAAGGTATACCCGCTGGCGTTCGTGGGCCTTGGCGTCTCTCATATCATTAGTTTTTTATTCTGTCTCGTCTTTCCTCTAGTACTCAGAGACAGTTATGTGTTTTTCTTTCAAACTTTGTATTTAGCACTCCTATAGATAGTTCGTGAGTTTGTGACTCCCGGTTTTGGGGCTTATGCGATGTATTGGATTTCGTTCTCTTCCCGTAGCTTTGAAATTTATCTAATTTCGTTGTTCAAAACTATAAACTGATTCTAGTTAATTCTGTTAGTTCTGTGTTATCAAGTTAGTTTAATTATACACGTTGGCTTGTCTAGCGGGTTCAACGTTAGACGCAGTCACAACCTGAAGGTGGAATTTCGGGTCGTGACAGGACCACATGTCCTTAACTTTTGAACTTGTAATTCTAAATTCAGGACTTCAGGACTACATGTCCTTAACTTTTGAACTTAACTTCATGACTTCAGGACTACATGTCCTTAACTTTTGAACTTGTAACTTAGTTCAGGACCAAGTGTCATTAACTTTTGAACTTCAAACTCAAACTTCAGGACCAAGTGTCCTTAACTTTTGTACTTATAAGTCAAAGTTGAGGAACAAGTGTCCTTAACTTTTGAACTTGTAAGTCTAAGTTAAGGACCTATTGTCCTTAACTTTTGAACGTGTAACTGTAAGTTAAAGACTGCATGTTCTTAACTTTTGTACTTGTTAGTCTAAGTTCAGGACAAAGTGTCCTTAACTTTTGAACTTGTAAGTCTAAGTTAAGGACCTATTGTCCTTAACTTTTGAACTTGTAACTGTAAGTTAAGGACTGCATGTCCTTAACTTTTGAACTTGTAACTGTACATTAAGGACTGCATGTCCTTAACTTTTGAACTTGTAAACTCTAAGTTCAGGACTTCATGACTACATGTCCTTAACTTTATCCTTATATTTTTTATATCAATTTCTATTTGCTCCAAGTTTTTAGCACTTGGGAATCCGAAAATTCATCTTTACAAACTAATAGGAAAACTAAAGTACCATTGTTTCTCCATTGAAAAGCTCCTGATTTTGCGCCAAATAGTCATGAATTCGTTAGTCTATATATATATATATATATCATGAATTTGTTCGCTTATAATAGAATTTGAAGGGACACTTTTTTAAATACAAAAAAAAGGTCTGAAGCAAAGGAAATTACTACCATGAAAAATAGAATGATAACAACCATGAATTTGGGAAGACTGAAGAGAACCAACAAATGGATATGTATGATTTCCGAAATTGATTGGTACCTCCACTGGAACGAGGAAATTTGATGGCTTTTTAGAAAAAGACTTCGGTTGACAACAAAGGGTAACACATGAAAGAGATAGAAGAAAGGGTAACACAGTCTTTTCATATTAATTTTAATAGATTAGTGGCTACTATTGCTAAGCATTAAAAATGCTGGATAAAAAGTAAATACCACTTTAAAAAGTGGCTGCCCCACACAATTTTTACTCAAAATAGTCAGGCTGATTAGTTATCGGACTGGCAATCGAAAAAATAGCTCGCGCCTATGAAATAATTGAAAAATAACTAGTATTATTTAATACAAAAATAAAATTTACACAAGAATACCCTTAGCATGATACAGAAAAAAATCCAACATATTATACTGTATTTTAAACTATTGTGTATAAACTCCAACACATTGTGCTAGAGTTCAAAGACATCATATATGTGAATTTTAGTATATTATGCTACAGTTCTAAATTTTTAATGTTATTTTGTAGCATATTATGTTGGAACACCAAGAAAAAGTGTTGGAACTCAAACTAAGACACGATGTATATGAATTTCAGCATATTATAGTTAAGTTCGAACTTTTAGAAGTTATATTCCAACATATTATGATGGAACTTCGAGAAAAGATACTGAAACTTAAATAAGACACAATCCTATAATTCTAATTTCGACTTTTGTGAAGTTCAAATGATAACAACCAGAATACAATAACAAGTATTGGAACTTGATAACAAATAAAGAAAGGAAAGCAAGATACAAATATTGATGAGCAATTAGCAATAATCTATACTATATTAAAGTATGAAGGCCCTTAGAGAAATGTCGTTCGTCTTTTTTACCATTTAAAATAAATTTGCATCGGACAAAATCATAGTTTAATTATTTTCCTAATATTTAGCGCCTTAAAATCAATTAAAACTTTAATTATTAAATCTTTCCTTATTTAAAATATGTAAAGATTCTTAACATTTAGGACTTTTAAATTCATTAATATTTTACCTTATATAAATCATTTTTCTTGATTAAATTATGTAACAAAACTAAAATTCTTTACATTTGAAAAAAAAATCGTTTAGGTTACTTAATTAAGAGACATAACGTTGTGAATTCACAGCGTATACTATTATGAATCCACATCGTATACTATTATGGTTGAATCATACAGGGTGTCTAACATGAATCCACAGCCCTTCACGATTCTGAACGTATACTATTTCTTTGAACTTGAAGTTTTTGTCTTCTTCCTTAACATGAATACTTGTAGTTTTATTAGAATCCGTAGTCCTTCCTCGTTTTTAAGACTTTGAATGCGTAACACTTTATATTTATATATTAAAAGCACGAAATTCTTTACCGAAATATCGTTCGTCCTTTTTTTAAATTAAAAAAATAGATTACACGCTAGATAAAATACTCATATTATTATTATTTTTAAATATTTAAGCGTATAAAATTAATTAATTTTTTTTACTTATTAATTAATTTTTTCTTATTTTAACTATGTAAAAAATACTACATTTAGGACTCCAAATTCTAATTTTATTTTATATTACTTTCTTTTTTGAAAAACTTTTATGAACTTCATAAGTGCTTTTGGAGTTTAACACATGTAACAAATATTACATTTAGTTTAATGTCAATTGCTATTTTCAACAATATATTCTTATATACATTTTATACTAATTGACGCGATGCACACGTGCAATGCACATGCACTAAAACTAGTTAGAATTAAATATTAATTTCCCCTAATACAATTATTGTCGACCTCTTCATATGAACTTGGCCACCATCTTTGAATATCGCTTGAATACAATTATAGTCTCTATTATACTTTCCAAAAGATCACTCAAATCTTCCCACTTCATCAAATGCATCCCAATAACTTAAAGGTTCTTGGCTTGGCTCTTGGTAAAAGACCTTGAAGGCATGGTGTGATCACCAAAGAAAGCGGAAAAGTTAAAGAAGGAAATCTTTTCGCTCTTTTAAGTTAGGTATTCTTGTACACAAATTACTCCCGATAAAAAAAGTGGCCAAATTTGAATTAATTATAAAACTATGGCTATTTTTAATTATCAATTGCAAATTAGGCTAATCCTGAATTTCTCTGCCCTTAAACTTTTGAAGAATTAATCTAAATAGTTGCCTACTCAACCGCTTAAACTAAAATTTAGTATAATATATTTGTAATTCATGCCTAATATGCGTATAAACATGTATAATCAATATATAATTTATTTCTACCAATATAAAAAGAAAATATTGAATCGGGGACTAGTTATTGAAAGATCCTAAACTTTTCTGATCGGCATTATGGAAATGGCTACCCTTTGGGGCAAATTCAATGCACTTGCACGGTTAGTTTGCTACATGTTTACCTGTAAAATGGTACAATTGAATTTATAGTGTGGTTTATAGACAAGCGACCCAATTTGATCCAAAAGCGATAAATTAAGAACGAAAATTAGATTTAACGACTAAAAAGAGAGGAGATAATAAGCCTGACTCCCAACTTAGCCTTTCCGAGAACAAAAGTAAAAGCAATTGTAAAACGGTTCAATTTGAGCGTAACAAGATATTTGGTTATAGCTTTTGAGTGCAAAATATTTCCTCTCCTACAATGGTTGTTAGTCCTGCTATTTATAGCTCTACTTAGGGATGCAAGATCCTAAAATTAAGCCCCTCTTGAATGAGAATAAAAACGCCATTGATGGGTGCATAACGGCTGGCTTTGAGTGTAGATATTCTCGGTAACGGCTGCTCATTAAATGCTATCCGATGTCAAATCATTGAATATCGATTATCGACTATGCTTCTTTCGAAATCCATCCGGTACTGGTTACATACTCCACACCCAGTGCCAGTTATTTGCCGACACACCTTTTGCCTGTCCTTGATTCCATGTATCACGTCACCATTCGACCACCTATTATCAACTAATTTTACCCCATACACTAGTTCCCCTACTTTACGGTGACGCAACTCGGTGTTACCGGAAAGTAGATGAGGATTCTTTGCTTGGTGGGAAAGTTCCTGAACAGTCTCTAACACTTGAAGGGACGCACGTCTTCACGCATTTAATACACCAAACACGTGTTGCCCTACGATTCAACAAATATTTTTGCATATTTTTAAGGTAATCATGACCATGATTTTTTTCATCTATAACTTCTCTACTACTCATTATTTTTAATTCTTCACATTCAATATTTTCACAACTTCTTCGGTAAAATTTCTTAGATCTTTTGTGCAACACTCAACTCTTTTAGTAAAAAACTCTTCACATATTTCTTATCATCATGTCTTCTCGTACCGCTATCTCCGGAAATTCTGGTTTTATCTTTGGTGGAGGTCCAACGAAAAATAAGTATAAAGAGGTTGAAGTTGAATCTGAACCTCCAACCGTAAAAACTATCACATCACTTCATCTTAGCACCGCATACGATCCCCAAGAGCAAAATGCACTTGCAACTTCCCAAAGTAGCAAGTTTTGGCCAGTTCATAGGTACCCTTTATCCAATCGTCCTTCTAGAATCCGCGTGTAAAGGAGGGCTGCAACTGCAGTAACGTTGAAATTTTTGCCCAGATGGGGTAGAACGAATTACCTAATCCAAAGCGGGGTTTATGTATGTATATTCATATCCCTTTACTTTGGGTTCCTTCTCCTTGGGGTTGAGTGAAGGACTTGACCTAATAATTTTAGAATTTTGTCGCCGGTACCAGGTCTTTATGGCGCAATTAGACCCATCCATATGGAGTAAGGTAGCTGCCTTCGTCAATTGTTCATCGAGATCGGGGAAACCCTAACTCCGCGCATATGATGAATCTTTACTTCCCTAGGATTTTCGTGGGGGTGTTAAACTTCAACAAGCATGATCATCATGCTCTTTTCACTAGCGTAGATGATGGCAACGACCATGGATCGATGGAGCGGTTCGTTGTTATCGTACTAGGGACGTAATCCCGACCATAGCTCCAAATTTCCCCGAATCATGAAATCTCTTTCCGTAAGTCTTCGAGTGTTCATTTCCTTTCTTTGTAGAAAGATAATTTCTTGCTTTGATGAGATACTCTCTTCATTTCAGCTACTTCCTAGAAATTACCACGGGGTCACGGTCTGGACCGATGGGTCCAAAAGAATTTGGATATTACATTCTCGGAATCCCAACGATGGAAAGAAATGGCTCCCAAATACAGGTGGAGAGCCAAGAATCATGGTGAGAAAAATTCCTCTTTCTTTCAATCTTATTTGTTAAAAAGTAGTGTAAGAACGATTTACTAACCGTCTTTTTGCTTGTATAGGGCTTCCGAGGGGTTCTGTCATGTGCCTTGACATCGACGCTCTCAATGATCTTATGAAGGCTGAACAGATACTGTAGAGTGACCTTAACCGGAGCAAGGATCGTGGATCTGTTCGAGACTTTGGTGAGGGTGCCTCTTCTGGGAGTCCCCAGCCCAAAAATAAGAAACCAAATAGGAGACATTCCTCTTCGGATGGGACTCAGGGGAAAAGAATAAATAGAGCACCAACAGATCCGGCCACATTGCTCCTCGATGACGAAAGAAAGCCAATGATGAAGAGGCTTCCTTTCAAAGGAGAAAAAGATCTTCTTCAGCTCAACTGGATTCTCAGTTGGGGAGATCCAAAGCCTACATGTAGAAGAAGTTCAGGCGCTCTGGTGGAAAATGGACTTGGTTGAGACTGGCGATTCTCACTTTCCGACCCTGGTCGCCATCTCCAGTCAGAGGAGCTCGGCCCCTGATCTCCTTCTGCCATCAACTTCTAGGAAAGTAACAACTGCCACTACCTTTACTACAATTGCTTCTTCTCTATTCACACCAACAACTCCACCTCTACCTGCATCAGCTGAACAAGTAGGGAATGCCTTGATCCACTCATAATCCACACTTAACAATGAGTGGAAGAGGTCGTTGGATGAATAGTACCCAACTATGAGTCGGGGTCGATTTCTTCAGGGAGCTAACAATGGGTGTTACAATGTATACTTGATGTGTGAAGACGAAACAACTTAAATACACTTCCAATCAAGTTGGTTTTGCAAAATTACTTCTATAAACTACACTATCAATGCTCAATTAGAGAAATAAAACTACAAATTGACTAATTGTTTTTGGTCGTTTTCAAATAGGTAAAAAGCCTAGGGATGTAACCTTTACCTAGGTGTTCGCCTAATGGGTTAAAACTTGTTTTATTGATTGACCACTCAATACCTCTCGGTCATAGAGTGATTTTGCCCAATTTGTCTTTCTCAAGCCCAAATGGGTATCAAGCTAAATCGTTGATATGAACTCAAGTCGGATTTTTTCTATCTCTAGTTCAAACCATTTAATTAGGCTAGTCAAATCCTTAACTAGCCCAATTTCTTATTAGCCAAGTTTTCCTAGACTAGGTCCTTCTTTCTCAAGTAAATACCAAGTCAAAAAGGCATGAATTAATGTTTGCAACCGTAAATTCTAAAATTAAAGCATGAACAAAGGTAAATAACAAACACCCAATCATAAACAAAAATGAAGAAAACAAAGAAGAAACCCTAATTAAATCCATAATATAAAATTAAAATGATAAATTATGATATTTTTGTCTCAAAATGATCACAAATTACCCATATGGTAAACTACAACGGCTACAACTAAGAAAACTTTAAAACTTGACCTAAAAAAAGATTCCTGTCTATTTATAGTGGCCCAAATTTCGCTGACAAAAATGCCTTTCAGGTGGTTCAGTTAGAGAACTAGTAAAGAAACCCCGTTGCTCTAGCAATGTGAGCATCGCATTGGTGATTTGAAAGTTGCCCGTCCTAACAAGAGGAGAGACTATTGCACTAGCATAACCTTCGTTGGGCAATACCCATTGTGGAACTGCTTGTGGTGGTTGTGGTGGAGGTGGGGGCGGAAAGGGCATGTTGTCTTGTGGTCCTCGGCCTCTTCGTTGTGGCACTTGAGGTACCTCATCGAGTTGTTCCTCCTCGCCCCAAGTCCCCCAAAGGCATATTTTCAAGCTCACTGTTTGCCATGATTGTACCTAAGATTTCTTAAATGCGTTAGTAACACGAAAGGGAAAGAAGATATTCCCAAAACACACTCAAATATATAGTGAGCACCGTTTTAACTCCCCGACAACGGAGCCAAAAATTGATCCACTCCTATTCCACACTCAACAATGAGTGGAAGAGGTCGTTGGAAGAATAATACCCAATAATGAGTCGGGGTCAATTTCCTCATGGAGATAACAATGGGTGTTAGAGTGTATACTTGATGCATGAAAACGAAACAACTTAAATACACTTTAATCAAGTTGGTTTTGCAAATTACTTCTATAAAATGCACTATCAATGCTCAACTAGAGAAATGAAACTAGAAATTGACTAATTGTTTGTGGTCACGTTCAAATAGGTAAAAAGCCTATGGCTGTAGCCTTCACCTAGGTGTTCACCTAATGGTTAATTACGTTAATACTTGTTTTATTGATTGGGTGTATTATAAATCTCAAGTCTAAGTTACCCACTTAATACCTCTAGGCCATAAAGTGATTTGCCCAATTTGGCTTTCTCAAGACCAAATGGGTATCAAGCTAAATAGTTTATATGAGCTCAAGTCGAGTTTTCCTTATCTCTAGTTCAAACCATTTAATTAGGCTAGTCAAATACTTCACTAGCCCAATTTCTTGTTAGCCAAGTTTTCCTAGACTAGATCCTTCTTTCTCAAGTAAATACCAAGTCAAAAAGGCATGAATCAATGTTTGCAACCATTAATTCTAAATTAAAGCATGAAGGATAAATAACAAACACCCAATCATAAACAAGCATTAAATTAAATACCCATAAAGTTTACACACTAGGTTGGGTTACAACCCTAGTAAGTATCTAGCTACGCATAGTAGAAAATGAAGAAAACAAAGAAGAAACACTAATTAAAGCCATCATATAAAATTAAAATGATAAGCTATCTTTGCCACCATGTGACTATCTCCAACCTTTCCCATGTAGTGCTTCACCAGGTGACCATTGACTCTGAATACTTCATCGTTTTTGTTCTTCAAGTCTAATACACCAAAATGTGTCACACCAACAATTTCAAATGGACCACTCTTAGCTTCCCGGCAAACATTCTCAACCTTGAGTTAAACAACAATACAAGACCGACCACCTTGAACTCTTTGTTCCAAATGTATTTGTCATGAAGATATTTCATCTTTTCTTTGTACAAGGACAAACTCGTGCATAAGCATGGTACCAGAACTGATCCAATTCATTCAAGTGTGCAACCCTCAAGTTAGCGTCTACATCCCAATCAAGATTCAACATCTTTAGAGCCCATATTGCCTTGTGCTCTAGTTCCATCGGAAAATGACAAACTTTCCCAAACACCAACCGAAATGAAGACATTCCGATAGGTGTTTTGTAAGTCGTCCGATAAGCCCATAACGCATCATCAAGCTTCTTAGACCAATCCATTAGATTAGCATTCACTGTTTTAGACAAGATACTCTTTATCTCCCGGTTGGAGACTTCCACTTTCCCACTAGCTTGTGGGTGATAGGGAGTCGTGACCTTGTGAGTAACACCATACTTGCTAAGTAAAGTGTCAAAAGCTTTATTGCAAAAGTGTGACCTCCCCATCGCTTATGATTGCATGTGGAGTACCAAATCTTGTGAAAATATTCTTCTTCAAGAAGGCCATTACACTTCTCGCTCATTGTTGGGTAAATAGACGGCCGCAACCCATTTGGACACATAATCCACCGCGACCAAGATATAGGTATTTCCACAAGAACTCATAAAAGAGACCATGAAGTCAATGCCCCAAACATAGAAAATATCAATCTCCAGGATGGTAGAGAGAGGCATTTCATTTTTCTTTGAGATTCCACCAGCATGTTGACATTCTTCCTTGTAAAAAATAGTCCAATATAAACCACAACTAAGCACTTTAGCAGTCGTTCTTGCTCCGCCACGATGAACACCATATGGCGAAGAGTGAAAATCCCCAAGAATATCACCTTGATATTCTTCCGGTACACACCTCCTAATCACCCCATCCCTGCAAATCCGAAAAAGCCAATAATAATATTGAAAATCTCTTTTGAGATTCTTCCTTTAGCTTGAAGAGAACTCATCTGGAATGATTTTCACACACAAGAAAATTTTCCAAGTCCGCGAACCATGTCACCTCTTTCATTGAAATTTCCAAAAGTTTCTCATCGGGGAAGAAGTCATTGATTTCAAGGCCATCATGCGGCCTCCCCTCCTCCTCCAATTGAGGCAAGTGATCTGCTACTTGGTTTTCACTATGTTTACTATATTGGATGTTAATCAAATTCTTGCAACAATATTACCCATCTCATTAATCGAGCTTTGGAGTCTTTTTTGATCATAAGATAACGAAGCGCCGCATGGTCCATGTGGACAATAACTTTGGCACCCATAAAGTACGGGCATGACTTCTCAATTGAAATACAATAACAAGGAGCTCTCTATCCGTAACAGTATAGTAGACTTAGGCACTGTTCATGGTCTTACTAGCATAGTAGATCGGATGGAAAATTTTGTTGATATGTTGCCCCAAAACAACCCCAACCACTACATCACTTGCATCACACATGATTTCAAAGGGCATACTCCAATTTGGAGCGATGATGATGGGAATAGTTGTCAACTTGAGCTTCAACAATTCAAAAGCTCTCATGCAATCGTCATTGATATTGAACTTGGCATCCTTCTAAAGGAGCTTGCACAACAGGTTCACCACTTTATAGGAATCGCTGATAAAGCACCGGTAAAAACCCGCAAGGCCTAAGAAACTCTGCACACCTGTCACCGAGGTTGGGGGTGGAAGCTTAGAAATTACCTCAATCTTTGCCTTGTCAACTTCAATTCCATTCCTTGAGATTTTATTGCCAAGGACAATACCTTCCTCAACCATTAACTGACATTTCTTCCAATTGAGTACTAAGTTGGTTTCTTCACATCTAGCCAACACTTTGTCCAAATTTGCAAGACAGTCATTAAAAGAATCCCCAACCACCGAGAAGTCATCCATGAAACCTCAAGGTAGTCCTCCACCATGCCCATGAAAATAGCAAAAGAAAGCACTGCCAGCCAATGTAAAGATAAAACAACCTTTACATGTCTGTGATCCTCAAACTTAGGACCCATTAAATAAACAATCGCACTCACTTTATGAGCGACTTTGATAGTCTAAAAATTCATCGACCGCTTCTTTGTCACAAGATCTTTCATAAACTTTGCATAACTGAGCATTTGTTCCAAAGCTTCTACCAATGGCACATTGATTAAAAAACTCATCATCATTTGAATGAACTTCTTGAACTGATTCTCCCCATATTGCTTGGCAAGTCTTTGAGGGTATGGAGGTGGAGGCTTAGGCAATGGTGCCTTTGCCGTTTGCACTACTAGATCTGGTATGCTAATGATGTGTTACCTAGACGGGTTCACCTCCTCTTGAGTCTCTTCCACACTATCATTAATATCAATCTGAACTTCCTCATTTGGTTGACCAACATTGTTCGGGATCTCTTCTTTTTGAATTACTTGATCATCATCAATAAGTCGCCTTCCACTTGAGGTGGGTGCATTCCCACCTCTTCCGATTCTTGTGATAACT
This sequence comes from Nicotiana undulata, assembly GCA_005239495.1. Taxonomy (NCBI): domain Eukaryota; kingdom Viridiplantae; phylum Streptophyta; class Magnoliopsida; order Solanales; family Solanaceae; genus Nicotiana; species Nicotiana undulata. The sequence continues at coordinate 117,047 of ML249785.1, forward strand.
GCCATAGCATGCCCCGTATTGTTACCACACTATGGGTTTACCACCGTGCCACTTGCTAGTGCACCCTTAGGACGAGAATTTAGAGCTTGAGAGATTTGCCCCATTTGAACTTCTAGGTTTCAGATTGATGTGTTGTGTGAGGCAAGTTGGGAATCCGAATAGGCATTCGTTTCCATCATTTGCTTGAAAATATTCTCAATACGTCACATCTCATTGTTTGAAGAACTTGAACCATGGTAAGGAAAAGGATGTGGGTTGCTCGGTTATTGATACATTGGGGGCCTTTGAAAACCCGACCCCTGATTGTTTGCATTGTTACCCCAACTACCTTGGTTGTTGCCTCCCCAATTTCCTTGGTTGTTTCCACTCCAATTTCCTTGATTATTTTTGTTATGCCAATTCCCTTGATTGTTAGAACTCCAATTGACATCATTGTTATTAGTTTGAGCCTTGGAAGTTGTTTCTTTGCCCTTGAAAATTTGTTGACATATTGCACTTCCTCCTCTTGCTCATTATAAGAATCATCTTGATCAAAACCGCCATCATATTGCATATAGTTCTCCACTCGGGTTTGCACTTGTGGATCCTTAGTCCTCTTCTTGTTCACCAAAACATTCACTCCCTCCATAACATGAACTTGCTTAGGGGATTGCACTTGATTTAGTTGAGCCTTTGATAGTTGAGTCATGGTAGTGGTAAATTTGGCAATGGCTTTCCCATGGTCTTGCAATTCTTTATGGAGGTAGATCATATCTGAATCACCTTGTGGGACATTGGCCGGGGATTGCCGTGCCGATGACGTCTTTGCCATCTCATCTAGAATGTCACACGCCTCTGCATAAGGCGTAGTCATAAAGTTCCCACCAGCTAGTTGATTCACCACACATTGGTTGGTTGTGTTAATCCCACGATAAAAAAGTTTGTTGCAACATGTTTTTCGCCATATCATTGTTGGGACATTCCTTAACCATTGTTCTATATCACTCCCAAATTTTGTGTAGTGGTTCATTAGGCTCTTGTTTGAATGTCAAGATCTCAACTCGAAGTGTAGTCATGTGCCTTGGAGAGAAAAACTTAGCAATGAACTTGGCCGGCAACTCATCCCAAGTGTGAATTGAATGCTTCGGCAAACGTTCCAACATGTATCCTTAACCTTAGAGAGATAGGAAAAAGTCTTAGCCTCAATGCATCCCCGGAAAAATTAGTTTGCTTGCTCCCCCAACATGTATCCACAAAGCCTTTAAAATATTTGTAAGCATTTTGAGTTGGAGCACCGGTAAAGAAACCCCGTTGCTCAATCAAGGTGAGCATCACATTGGCGACTTGAAAGTTGCCTGCCCTAACACGGGAAGGGACTATTATAGTAGCATAACCTTCGTTGGGCAATATCCGATGTGGAGCTGCTTGTGGTGGATGTGGTGGAGGTGGGGGTGGAACGGGCATGTTGTCTTGTGTTCCCCGGCCTCTTCATTGTGGCACTTGAGGTACCTCATCGAGTTGTTCCTCCTTGTCGTCCAAGTCCCCCCAAATGCATATTTCCAAGCTCATTGTTTGCCATGATTGTACCTAAGATTTCTTAAACACGTTAGTAACACGGAAGGGAAAGAAGATATTCCAAAAATACACTCAAATATAGAGAACACCATTTTAACTCTCCAGCAACGGTGCCAAAATTGATCCACATCATATCCACACTCAACAATGAGTGGAAGAGGTCATTGGAAGAATAGTACCCAACTATAAGGCGAGTTCGATTTCCTCAGGGAGCTAACAATGGGTGCTAGAGTGTATACTTGATGCGTGAAGACGAAACAACTTAAATACACTTTCAATCAAGTTGGTTTTGCAAATTACATCTATAAACGACACTATCAATGCTCAACTAGAGAAATGAAACTAGAAATTGATTAATTATTTTTGGTCATTTTTCAAATAGGTAAAAATCCTAGGGATGTAACCTTCGCCTAGGTGTTCGTCTAATGGGTTAGTTATGTTAATACTTATTTTATTGATTAGGGTGTATTATAGCTCTCAACTCTAAGTTATCCACTAAATACCTCTCGAACATAGTGTGATTTGCAAAATTTGGATTTCTCAAGCCTAAATGTGTATCAATCTAAATAGCTGATATGATCTCAAGTAGGGTTTTCCATATCTCTAGCTCAAACCCTTTAATTAGGCTAGTTAAATAGTTGATATGAGCTTAAGTCGGGTTTTTCCTATCTCTAGTTCAAACCTTTTAATTAGGCTAGTCAAATCCTTAACTAGCACAATTTCTTGTTAGCCAAGTTTTCCTAGTCTAGGACCCTCTTTCTCAAGTAAAGACCAAGTCAAAAAGGTATGAATCAATGTTTGCAACCGTTATTTCTAAAATTAAAGCATGAACAAGGCTAAATAACAAGCACCCAATCATAAACACGAATTAAATTAAATACTCATAAGAAAATAAAGAAAACAAAGAAGAAACACTAATTAAAGTCATAATATAAATTAAAATGATAAATTATGATGTTTCGTCCCAAAATGATCACTAATTACCCAAAATGGTAAACTATAACGGCCACAATTAGGAATATTTAAAACATGACCTAAAAATGTGATTCTCGTCTATTTATAGTGGCCCAAAATTCACTAACAAAAATGCCCTTCGGGATGTTCTGCGGCTGCACAATTCCATGTGCGGTTCACACATTGCTTGACTCTGCAGGTGGATAGATTCTGCAGTCGCATAATTTGACCTGCGGCTACACTTCAGCTTCTGCGGCCGCACAATTCATGTGCGGTCTGCACTTCAGGCAAGGTTTCAGTCTTGGTTGTTTTGCACACTCTCAGAACCTTTTGAATTCTTGTCAGTGTGACCATGTTCTACAGTCGCGTAAATTGTGCGCAATCTGCACTTCTCTTCATTCCATATATGAGCTTCAACAACATATCTGCGGCCGCAAGGACAATTCTGCGGTCTGTGCTTTCTTGTGCTGCCGCAGAAATACTTGTACGGACCATACTTTTGGTTTGATTCACCCCTTCTTGCCTTGTGATCCAGCACACTCATTTTTGAGTTGTATTTCTTCACTTGAGCCAATCTCCAACATTCCTGAAAAATGACCCGACCGGTCGTTTTGAGAGTTAGATCTCTGGCCCCTCATTAACTGTTTCCCCCGTATCTATTTATGCTATTGTAACTTGCTGGGCAGATTTGTTTTGAGTTTCAGAGTGTTTTGGTACACTTAGTCCCTAAATGAGAGCTTAAGTCTTAGAATTTAGACCGTTGTCGAAATTGTGTGAAGACGATTCCGTAATGGAATTCCGTCAATTCTGTTAGCTCTATTGGGTGATTTGGGGCTTAGGTGCGTGTCCGAATTGTATTTTGGGGGTCTGTAGCTCATTTAGGCTTGAAATGGCGAAAGTCTAATTTTTAAAGTTTTGAACCGGTAGTGAAATTTTTGATATCGAGGTCAAAATCCATTTTCGGAAGTTGTTGTAGGTCCTTAGTGTTGAATATGACTTGTGTGCAAAATTTAGGGTCAATCGGATGTTGTTTGGTTGGTTTCAGCATTGGTTGTAGAATTTTGAAGTTTCAAGTTCTTAAAGTTTGGATTGGAGGGTGATTCATGATTTTAGCGTTGTTTGATGTGAGTTGAGGGCTCGTCTAAGTTCGTATGGTTTTTAGGGTTAGTTGGTATGTTTGGTTGAGGTCGCGGGGGCCTCGGGTGAGTTTCGGGTGGTTAACGGATCGTTTTGGACTTTGGAAAGATAGCAGATTTTCTAGTGTTTTTGTTGTAGAGATTTGTTCTTCGCGTTCGCGAAGGGGATATCACGTTCGTGAAGGTGTGTCCAGTGGAACCATCGGGAATGCGAGGAGTTGAACACGCTCGCGAATAGGAAATATGGAACACCAGGGACCCAAGGATTTCTTCTACGCATTCGCGTAGCGGACCACACATTCACGAAGGGTTTGGCAGGTAAAGCTACGCGTTTGCGAGAGGGTACTCGCGTTTGCGAAAGAGGAAATTTGAGCAGTGGATTTTTGTGCTTCGCGAACGCGAGGCCTTGACCGCGTTTGCGAAGAAGGGCGTGCCTGGGCAGAATTTAAAGTTAAAAAATGAGGGTTTGAGTTCATATCACAAAATTTGATTGAGAGCTCGGTAGAAGGCGAAATTTGGAGAGATTTTTGGAGGAAGTTATCGGGTAATGATTTCTAACTCTTATATGATTAAATCCCACTAATCTATGCTTGATTTCATCATTTAATTTCGGATTTAGGGTGGAAAATTTTGAGAAAAGTTCTTAAGACGAATTTTGATCAAGATTTTGGTATCGGATTTGAGTGAATTTGGTATGGTTAGACTCGTGAATGACTGGGTGTTCATATTGGTGACTTATTATCCGATTTCGAGACGTGGGCCCCGGGAGGCTTTTTGGGCGTTTTTCTATTTTCTTGACTTAACTTTGATTTCATTAGCTAGATTAGTTACTTGTAGCTATATTTACATTATGTAATTGATTTTGCTAGATTTGTGCCATCGGCGCCGGATATTCGTGGAAAGAGCATTATTAAGGATTGATTTGAGCTTGGTTTGAGGCAAGTGTCTTGCCTAACCTTGTGTGAGGGAACTCCCCTTAGGATTTGGTACTGTTTGATATATGAGCGTCGTGGACGTGAGGTGACGAGTACGTACACGAGCTATTTGTTGTAAAACTCCATTTTTCATTAAATCATAACATATTTTTCCTTGTTTGAAATACACTAACTTATGTAACTGCCTTGTTTAGATTAGAAAAGGATTCCTACGTGTTTTAACTGCCTATTTGAACTCTGTACAACATGTTTAGTAAAATTTCCTGATTTCTTTGATGTGAACATAGTCTAAGCTGTAGATTTCCTTGCTGCAATTGTTATTTATATTGGTTGAGCTGCATATTTACTTTGGGACTACAGAACAGTATTCTGGTAGATCCCCATGTACTGCATATTTACTTTAAGACTACAAAACGGTATTCTGGGAGATCCCCCAGCACTGCACATTTACTTTGGGAGTACGGGACGATATTTCAGGAGATCCCCACTGCACATTTACGTTTGGGACTACGGGATGGTATCCTGGGAGATCCCTTGTTGCTATTACTGTGTTTTGAGTTGTTGGCTTCCATTAAATTCTATTCCTGTTAGCTTTCCGTATTTATTTTACTGTAATATTTCTTTCTGTCTTATTTCATTATATTTATACCAATAGGGCCCTGACCTGATCTCGTCACTACTCGATCGAGGTTAGGCTTGACACTTACTGGGTACTATTGTGGTGTACCCATGCCCTTTCCTGCACATGTTTTTCGCGTGATAAGCTAACAATGATAGGCAATGAATACATGGATAAGTGTATGAAATAAATGCATGCAATGCAATAAAATGTAATAACGAATGATTATACGCCAAAATACCACGTGTTGAATATCAACAGTCTTGTTTGTCGGCTGAGTAAATGATAGACAATGTAAAAGAGCTTCTGAGTTCTTGGATCTTGTATATAGAAAGGTGATTCTTAACTTGGGAATCAATAGATAAGACAAGAAGAAGTGTATATTCTTTCAATAGTCAATAATACATGATGTTCTTTCTAACATTCACTGATGCCCTTTTTTCTTCCCCTAGTGTTCTATATATAAGGGACAACTTTAGAGAAACCATAAAGAGTACAAGTGATTAGAATATTCCCCATCTTTAAGTCAATACTGGGCTATCGTCGCTAAGGTTTTCTGCTCGACTTCACTCAAACTAGGACCACGGACGCCTAACCGTTGGTCAAGCTATACTTCGATCTCGGCCATTGTCATCACAAAACATGAACCAAATTTTGACCAATATAGTTAATCCCTCCGCTTATCAAGGTCGTGGGCACCTCGTCCTTGGTGAGCAGATAATTCTACGTCTGTTATGAAGGAAATTTGGTCGTAATCAGGTAGTCGACGTCTGCTGAGGCCGTAACCGGCACAAGTGACATCAGATGACGTCAATGTCACGCGTGCCATCATTGTGCATCCTCCCCATGCAATGCCTGCACTGTTGGTGCTTCGGTTTTTGTGCTTTGTAGGTAGCTTTTGGCCTCGATTTTGAGGTCAACCAACCCTATAAATAGATGAGGGTTTCCCCATTCAAAACTTTCACCATTCTTTTTCCCACCAATACCTTTTGTGCTTCCCCTTCTTCTCTTCTGTGGGTTTTTACTCCTGATTTCTTCAACCACTTCCTTGATCTTCATCTCTTTTCTTTCCATTTCTTGATCTACTATAATCACAATGTCGGATTCTTCCCATAGTCATGATGATATTTCTGATGTCGCTCCCTTGTCGGTGGCTATCATTCATACCGATGAAGGAGTTCCGGTTGAGAGGGATAATAGCTTCCCTTCAGTGGATGAGGTGATTCCAAAGAATCCTTTAATTAGGAATGACTTCCCCAGGGGGCCTGGATTGCCCCCAAACCTGAGCTTTATGAAACGGGGGAAGCTGAGGTTGCAGAACTGCGAGCCAAATATCGCATCCCCTCTCACATAGAGATCGTCGCCGCGGGGGATGACACGGTCCAGGTTCACCACCCTAGGCGCTGCGTCTTTTATGTCTATCCGCTCACCATCGTCTATACGTTTCCACTTCCCAAGCTAGCCGAGGAATTCTACCATTTCTATAGTGTCTGTCCAGCGCAACTCTCCCTTTACTGTTACAAGATCTTTTTAATGTTAACTAAGTATGCGGAGCTGGCTGGCTGCGGAGTCGATCTTCGCCACCTCCTGCATTTATTCTCACCGACTTTGCTTCGTGGTACCATGATACACTTGAGAAATCGTGAGAAGAAAGGATTGGTGGCTGGGATGGACGACAAGGCGAGTCGTTTATTCTGGATCAAGTACTTCTTCATCAAAACTGATCAGTCGGTGGCGGACCCGATTGGATTTCCCAAAAAATGGAACTACCAACGTAAGCGTTATCTCGTATCTTTTATCACTCCATATTTTGTTCTTTTTTATCCTTTGTGACTTATTTTTGCCTTCTTTATTCATAGTCGTGAAACGCTCTCCATCCATCGTCCTGGACATGGAAGATTGGTTGGCTCGTGTGCTTCCTCACGTCGTGGGGATCCGCGACTGGTCTTCCTTTCACAAACGCTTCGGCCCGAAACTTCCTCCTCGTAAGTAGGGGTGGGTGTCAATCGGTTATTATGAAAGTACAGTTCGGTTTATCAGTTTTCGATTTTGTAATATTAATAACCAAATCAAACCAAAGTATTTACGGTTCGGTGCGATTTTTTCAAAGTTCGTTTCGGTTATTTGCGGTTATTTTTCAGTTTTAAACGGTTGTAGAAACAACAAGTATTTACTGTTCGGCCAGCCTAGTAAATTCTAAAATTGCTGACTTGTTGTTCGGCCATCACAGTGGAAAAGACAGCCTTGCTATTCGTAAATACATTACAAATGAAGAGCAAACTACAAAACTTGACAATAACACTAATTTGAAACAACACTATAAATGAAATCACGGCACGTTGACAATTGATGTTGAAGAAAAATCTGTTGATTTCTTGGACTGTACAAAGATGAGTCTTGGACTGTACAGCAGTCGGGGATGGCGAGTCGCAGCAGCGGAAGTCGCAGTAATCATATAGGAAGAAGTGAAGAACCCTAAATCTAATTTTTGATTTAGGTTTGGCTATTTGGGAAATGGAAAGTGAGTAAGTGACTAAGTGTATGGCAGACTAAGTGTATGCGTATTTTAATGATTTAGAGTAAAGGTATTGGGCTTCAGAGGTAATAACTAAACTGGGCTACAAAGGTAATAAGTAATAACTATCAGTAAAGGTATTGGGCTTCAGCAAAATTTTGGTTTTCGGTTAAACCCAAAAACCAAAACCGTAAATCGCACCGAAAAACCGAAAATTAATAATTTAAAAACCGTGCACCGATCGAAAAACTGATTAAACCGAAACAAAAAAACCAAAATTCATGGTTCGACCGATATTTTCAGTTTGGCCGGTATTATGCCCACCCTTACTCGTAAGTATCCTGCTCATCTTGTTTCGGCCGAGCTCTTTAACATTTTTTGACATATGTTTCTGTTAGGTCGGCGAGCTTCTAAGAACGCAAATTCACCTGCCCTTGCCTTCCGCCAAAGGGCGGCCTCGATTCTGAGAGAGTTTGCTTTAGTCGAATCTATGAGAAGCAGAGTTGGGATTTAGCGGACAGAGGGGTCCGTTCCCTCAGATACGGCTGTCTTAGGCAATGTTCCGCCTCAGGAAGTCCTCTTCCTCACCGACGAGCCTTCTCATGAAGAGGAACCATTGCCGCGGAAGAGGCAGAGGATAGGGATGGGCAAAGCCATAGCCGTGGAAGGATCAGAAGGGACTCCGATTCTCGGGGCAAGGTCAGAGGGTGTCCCGACCGAGGCGACGGGTGTTGCGCTCGAGCACGTCACTAGGGAGAGGCCTTCCAAGGCGGAGACCTGTGGCGATATGGAGTTTGCGCAGATAGTAGGTGATCATTCTCCATCGTGAGTGAAGTGGCATGGTGATCCTGGTGTGGGAGAGGTCGACTCGGGTTCTGATATCGACCCCGTTGAGGCGAGGGACTTTACTGAAAGGAGAATCCGCAGGGAGATTAGGACGGAGGGCCCAAACCGTCACATAGTCATACATGTGGACTTCAACCTCCTGGTTGATACTGAGCATGTGGCACCGTCATTCGCTCCTCTATGTGCCGAGGTTGAGAACATGACTCTGCAGATGTTGAGGGATGACGATATTTCCCTTGGAATATATGGGATGGCCTTGCAAGTGAGTACTCTAGTGACGTCTTCATATGCTTTGTTGATATTACTGTCTTAGCTGACTTCTTCCTTTCTTTGTCAGACTCTCATCTTGGACAACGAGTGTGACCGTAGAGAGGAGGAGAGGGTGATTCAGTATAGGAGGATGGAGTCCAAGTATGGGGAGTACCGCTCCAAGTACCGGAAGGTGGTTCGGAGTGTTGGCAAGGACAGGCAGTTTTAAGAACTGCGTGATGCGATTAAGAAGAAGAATGAGGAGCTGCAAGAGAAGGATGAGGAAATACTGAGGGATATCAGCCGATGTAGCGAGCTGGAAGAGGCATTGAAATCCAAGGAAGACGAGCTCAAACTCGGGAGGGAAGTGATGGCTGAGAACTCGGACCTCCAGGCGAGGGTTGCCATTCTAAGAGCTGAGCTAGAGATGGCGGAGCAGGCTAGGACAACCTCGATAGCGGACACAACGGCCTTGGCAGGGACCCTGCGTGTTTGTAGACTCGAGCGGTCTAGCGAAGCATAGACTTCGACGCTTAGAGTGGCAAGGCTGGAGGAGCAAGTTGGGAGTCTGGAAGCTGAGCTAGCAAGTTTAAACGGGCATGTGGAAATTTTGAGGGCTGAAAAGGATCAGCTGGCCCGTCCGTCGGTTCCTCAAGCTTCTACCGAGATGAACATACCGCGGGAGCTCTATGAGATGTGGGTCCATGTCGAGGCTCAATTGGACGTGTTCGGGTCGTTGAGGACCGCAGGCAAAGTTTTTAAGGAGGAACTTGCCGACATTCATGAAAAAGCGCGGGCAGCTCGCGAGGCTTGTGGTTATGCTCCCGACTCTCCTGGTGGGGGTAATGATGATGATGATGTAGTTGATGGGCTTGCTTCTGATCCCTGGTATGATGACGAGTATGCTGAAGGGGACGATGCAGCTTAGTTTCTAGTACTTAGATTTTTTTGGTGCTCTTTTGTTTTACTCTTATCAGGGCGTACTCGGGCCCTGTTTATAAAAGAAGACGAGTTTTGTAACCTGATTGGTTTGTAATATAATGGTTGTCTTTTGTTGCATGATTTGCTTTCTTGTTTCTTGCCTTATTTTGTTGCGATGTTATTCTTTGTGGGCAACTTGTTGGCTAGCTCGGGACCAATCTTTGGCCGTTTATCGAGTGTAGCTACTTTGGGCGAAGTTGGGTATAAAGGATTTGAGCGATGTCGAATGTAACTATTTTGACGTTGACTGAAGGTGGTTCGAATGTAAATGTTCGAGTGGTGTCGAATGTAAATATTCAAAGTCAAATGTGAATATTTGAAGTCGGTTGTGAATATTCGAGAAGGTAAAAAAAATATTCGAGCGAGGTCGAACGTAAATATTCGAGCGAGGTCGAATGAAAATATTCGAACGAGGTCAAACGTATGTATTCGGGCGAGGTCGAATGTGACCGATTCGAAGTCGAATGCAAATATTCGGAGTCGAATGTAAATATTCGAAGTCGAATGTAAGTATTCGAAGTCGAACGTAAATATTTGAGTGAGGTCGAATGTGACCGATTAGAAGTAGAATGTGAGTAATCGAAGTCGAACGTTATTCGAGCGAGGTCGAATGTGACCGATTCGAAGTCTAATGTAAGTATTCGAATTCGAACGTAAATATTCGAGCGAGGTCGAATATGACCGACCCGAAGTCGAATGTAAATATTCGAGCGAGGTCGAATGTGACCGACTCGCAGTTGAATGTAAATATTCGAAGTTGAGCGTAAATATTCGAGCGAGGTCGAATGTATGTGAAGTAGAGCGGTTTTGGAGTTGTGGAAAGAAAATTTGCGAGTTGCTTTGTTTATTCACTCCATTGGAGAATGTTACAGGAGAATGTTATATACTTTACATACATTTGAGAAGTTCTCTCTACCTAGTCCCTTCATTGGTCCGGCTGGAGTAGGCGCTAGGCGGAGCAATGAATAAGTACCTTGAACTTTGAGGCGTCCCCCTCATCGCCTCATTAAAAACCTCCCCGGTAAAACCCTTATGGGGATAAAACCCGAGTGAGGGAAAAATAGTACGACTTGAAAGGCATCTATTTTTAGAAATTGAAGTACTTGAGATGAGCAATGTTCCAATTGTTGGGCAGCAGTTTCCCTTCTATTGTTTCTAGCTGGAATGATCCTTTGTTAACCGCTGTTGTGATCTTGCACGGCCCGTCCCTGTTGGTTCCTAGTTTTCCCTCCTTCGGGTCTTTGCTCGCTTGTGTTTTATCTTTGAGAACGTAATCGCCAACTTTAAGTGGTCGAACCTTCGCCTTTTTATTGTAGTGCCGGTTTTCTCTTTGTTTTTGGGCGACCATCCTTATGTATGCCATATCTCGTCATTCCTCTATGTCGTTGAGATCTTGTCTTCTGCTCTCATTGTTGCTCGGTCCGCTTTCGTTGGAGTATCTTAGGCTTGGATCTCCGACCTCGACGGGTATGACTACATCTGTGCCGTAGACCAAGGAATATGGAGTTTCTCATGTGCTTGTTTTTGGCGTGGTGCGATATGCCATAGCACTTCTGGTAACACTTCTGGCCACAGTCTCTTGGCATCCTGTAGTTTCTTTTTCATGATGTTCAATATAGTTTTGTTGGAGGATTCGGCCTGGCTATTTCCGGCGGGATGATATGGCGTGGAGAGTATGCGCTTGATGTGACATTTCTCGAAGAACACGACGGTCTTTTTTCCGGTGAATTATGGTCCGTTATCACATCTGATTTCCTTCGGGATGCCGAAGCGGCATATTATGTTTCTCCATATGAATGTGATGACTTCCTGTTCGCGTATTTGAGCGAAGAAGCCTTCTTCCACCCACTTAGAGAAGTAGTCAGTCAAAACTAAAAGGAAACGTACATTACCTCGCTCGGCTAGGAGCGGCCCTACAATGTCCATTCCCCATTTGATGAATAGTTAGGGTGACATGACTGAATAGAGATGTTCGCCTTCTTGTTGTATCATGGGGGCGTACTTTTGACATTGTTTGCACTTTTTGACAAAGTTTGCCACTTCTTTTTTCATGGTGGGACAATAGTAGCCGACCCGTATGAGGCATCTGATGAGTACTCGATTCCTGGTATGGGCGCCGCAATGGCCTTTATGTACTTCTTCGAGTACTCGCATGGTTTGGTTGGGTCCTAGGCATTTTGCCAAAGGACCGTCAAACGTCCTTTTGTACAGGTCGTTGTCGATGATGTTGTACCTAGCTGCCTGTACTCGGATTTTTCTTGCTTCTTTTTTGTCTACCGGGAGTGTTACCTCCTGCAAGTAAGTTATAATACGATTGCGCCAGTCCCATGTTAGGTTTACATAGTGTACCTCAAGTTGGTGTAATGAAGAGTGGAGCAATGTGACGACGTTGTCCTTTTCATTTATGTTTTTGGTCATTGCTGCTAGCTTGGCGAGGCCATCTGCTTCGACGTTTTGGGCTCGGGGTACTTGGTCAAACTGGCAATCATCGAACTCTAACAGTAGTTTGTGGATTTTTGTTTGGTATTTTTGTAGTCTCGGTTCCTTGATCTGATAAGTCCCTGTCACTTGGTTGACCACAAGTTGTGAATAACACTGGAGGATGACTCGTCGGTCTCCATATTTGAGGGCTAGTTTGAGTCCTGGAATGACGACCTCATACTCGGCCTCGTTGTTAGTCATATCTGGGCATCGAATAGACTGGCAGATTACTTCGCCCGTCGAGACCTCAAGTACAAGTCCCAGTCCCGATCCCGACGCGTTAAAGGCGCCGTCGCTATGTTGGACCCATAGGTCAGGTCGAAGAGATTCGTTACGAGAGGCTTCTTGTTCGACTTCATGCATTATCTTAGCGCTGAAGTCGGTGACGAAATATGCTAACACTTGCAACTTCATCGCCGTTCGCAGCTAATATGTGATATCGTGCTCGCTTATTTCAATGGCCCACTTGTCCAATCTTCCCGACAGTTCGGGTTTATGTAGGATACTTCTAAGGGGGAAGGTCGTAACGACCGATATAGTGTGGCATTGAAAGTAAGGTCTAAGCTTCCGCGAAGCCGTGACCAGTTCCAGGGTCAGCTTCTCGAGGTGCGGGTACCTCGTTTCAACATCGACTAGAGTTTTACTAATATAATAGATTAGTGATTGCGTACCTTTTTTTTCGCGGATGAGTATTGCACTTACCGCTACTTCTGATACAACCAAGTATACTAAGAGGCGTTCGCCGGTTTCGGCTTTGGCGAGCACTGGGGGCGAGGACATATATGCTTTCAACTCTATCAAGGCTTCGACGCATTCCGATTTCCATTGGAGCCCATTGTCTTTCTTGAGGACGTTGAAGAACTTGTGGCATCTGTGTGATGATCGTGAGATAAACCTCGATAGTGCGGCTATGCGGTCGGTGAGTTTTTGTACCTGCTTCTTGATGGTCAACAGCTTGAGCATCCCTTCGATAGCTTTGATCTAGTCAGGATTGACTTCTATGCCTTTTTGTGATACTAAGAAGCCGAGGAACCTTCCTGAGGTCACGCCGAAGGCGCATTTTTCGGGATTCAGTTACATGTCGTTTAGTCTCAGTATGTCGAAGGCTTCTTTAGATGGTCGATATGATCTTCTTTCCTTTTGGATTTGACTAGCATATCATCTATGTATACTTCCTTCGTTTTGCCGAGTTGTTCTTTGAACATCTTGGTGACCCACATTTGGTAAGTCGCCCCTACGTTCTTTAGTCCGAATGGCATGACTCGATAACAGTAAGTCTTTTGGTGAGTTATGAAAGTTATTTTCTCCTGATCCTCCTCTTCCATGAAGATTTGATTATATCCTAAGCATGTATCCAAGAAGCTTGGTAACTCGTGTCCTGCCATTGCATCGATGAGTTGTTCGATGTGTGGCAGCGGGAAGGAGTCCTTTGGGCATGCTTTGTTCAGGTCTGTGAAGTCGACGCACATGCGCCATTTCCCGTTCTTCTTTTTCACCATGACCACGTTGGTGACCCACTGGGGGTACTTGGATTCTCTAATGGAGTCGTTGGCTAGTAGTTTCTCTACTTCTTCGCGGACTGCATCATTTATTGTGGTGTTGAATTTCCTTCTCACTTGGCGTACTGGCGGGTAGAGCGGGTCTACGTTAATTTGTGTGTGGTGATGTCTTTTGGAATACCCAACATATCTGCATGGGAGAAAGCAAATAGATCTGCATTGTTAGTTAAAAACTTATGAAACTTACCTGGTTCAGAGAGTTTGTGACTGATGAAGGACTTCTTGCTACTGTCATTTTTGTCTAGCTGGATGGGGTCGAGGTCTTCTACTGTTGATCCCGCGGCCTCCACGACGTCGGGATCTTTGATGACGTCGTCCTGGTTGTCGGGTTTTGCTCCCGACTTTGGTAATTTCTATGCTTCCGAGTTTGTTCCTTTCAGCTGTTGGGTATAGGTACAATCTTGGGCGATGCAGTACATTCTTGTGACGTGCTCTGTTCGCCTATGATGCTAAATATTCCCCATGGGGTCGGGAACTTTATTACTTGATAAAGGCTGGATGGAATGGCCTTCATGTCGTGTATCCAAGATAGCCCTATGATGGCGTTATAAGTTGTGTCCTGGTTCATGATGTGAAACGTTGTTTCCAACGTGATGCCCCCGGACAAGACGGGTAGCGTTATTTCTCCTAAGGCGTTCAACTTCATTGTTAAACCCTGTTAGTGTTATGCAACAGGGTATTATCTTATCCTCAAGTCTCATTTGAGAGAACACTCGGGGGTGGATAACACATGCAACGTTGCCATCGTCAACCATTATCCTTCTTACGCCAGTGTCTAGGATTCGTAAAGTAATAACAAGAGCATCAAAGTGAGGGAAAGTCAAATCGTGGGTATCTGACTTATCGAAGATGATACTGTCTTCAAGGTCATCATACCATTCGTGTGTGATTGGCCGTTTCAGCTTGTGCGTGGTGGTGAACTTCACATGATTAATTGCGGCCTTGTTTCCTCCACCGATGATCATATGGATAGTGCGAACGAGGGAAGGTGGCTTTGGAGATCCTTGGTGTTTTTCTCGTCCTCTGCCAAAGTTGGCTCTTCCATGGTCGCTCATTAGTTCCTTCAAGCGTCCCTGATTGAGCATGTTTACCACTTCTTGCCGTAAGGCTATGCACTCCTCTGTTTTGTGGCCTCATTCTTGGTGGAACTCGCAGAGGGCATTCGACCTTCTGGTGTTTGGGTCGGACTTCATCTTCTGTGGCCATTTTACCTTTGGCCCAAGCTTCTCCAATGCGTACACTATTTCTGAAGGGGAGACAAAAAATTGTGAGTAGATAAAGGTAGAGGCATACCTTTGTCGTTTCCGTAGAATCCCTGCATTTGGCCTTAATGGACCTTCCATGTAGCGAGGAGGTGGTGGAATTGTTGTACTGATGTATGGTTGGTGTTGATCTCGGTTGGGGCGTGTACCTGGGTGATTCCTCCTAGCGTCATTGCGGCGATCTCGCCTAGACTCTGTATGGACTGACGTTAGTCGTTGAGTCGGGCTGTTGAGATCGTCCTCGTCTGCTCGGACCTCAGCACAATAGGCGTTATGGATTTCTTCCCAGGTAGTTAGAGGGTATTTCATGTGCCTGCTTAACAGCTTTCTGGTTGCCCTTGATCCGGTTCTGTTCAACCCATTTTGGAAGGCGGCTACGGCCATGCCTTCAGATACATTTGGTAAACTCATCCTAACTCTATTGAATTGGGCGAGGAAATCCCTGATTCCCTCGCCAGGCGACTTCCTTACGACGAATATGTCGCTCACCCTGGCCTCAACCTTCTTGGCTCCGGTGTGGGTGGTTACGAACTTGTCGGCCATTTCTTCGAACGTCATAATGGATCGTGCTGGCAGCTGTGAGTACCATGTCAGAGGTCCCCCAGTTAGGGTTTCGCCGAACTTCTTAAGCAACACATACGACACTTGCTCCTTTGAGAGGTCGTTGCCTTTTACCGCTGTGACGTAGTGGACTATGTGGTCTTCAGGGTCCGTGGTAACGTCATATATTTTCAGGTACGACGGCATCTTGAAGGTTTTGGGGATAGGGTGTGGTGCAGCTTCTTCACTATATGGTTGGTCTACGAACCGACCAATGTCCCGCTTGGGTAGGAGTTTTGGGGCACCGGGTATCTTGTCGACCCTATCCTGGTGCTCTTACATTTGATCTCGTAGTGTCTTATTTTCACTTTTCATCTCCTCCATCTTCCTCAAAATAGTTGTCAGTGTGTCGTTACCTACATTGAATGTAGAGTTAGTGTTACCTTTTGGGCAGGGGGAAAGTTGTTCGTTGGTGGTCGTCTCTGCCGGTGCGGCGTTCTGAGTCGTTCCCATGACGGGCTTATCGAGGAACTCATTCAGTGTGTTTGTCAACCATACTTCCAACAATCTTTTCACCGTCGTCGGTGTTTCTTCAGCTGTGGATGTGGAAGCACCTCTTTTCCGAACGACTGTTACGCTTTCATGGAGAGGGGGTGAACCGCCTTGCCCTATCGTGACGCTTTCAACTCTCCTCCGTCATTATCCTAATCAATGACATTCATGAGATTAGCGGTGACGTCCGCTATGGCTTTCAACCTTTCTTCTCCCTTTTCTGTCATTGTTAGTTTGTGCAGATAGGAAGAGGTAGCGTGTATGTGTTGTTGCTCTTTTTTTTGTATGATCTAATAGAAACTACATATTTTAACTAGAAAATCCCCACAGACGGCGATAAATTATTTTACCAAAAATATGATAATACACTTAATATGAGGTTTGTTAAGTTAAGATATCAGGTTAATCCTAGTTAGACTTAATAACTATTAGATCTATGAAAGTGCAGATTATTGAATGGAACAGAGATGTTGTAATATTAAATGCCGAACTGATAAGCTAACAATGATAGGCAATGAATACACGAATAAATGTATGAAATAAATGCATGCATTGGCAATAAGTGTAATAACGGATGATTATACGCCCAAATACCGCGTGTTGAATATCAACAGTCTTGTTTGTCAGCTGAGTAAATGATAGACAATGTAAAAGAGCTTCTGAGTTCTTGGATCTTATATATAGAAAGGTGATTCTTAACTTGTGAATCAGTAGATAAGACAAGAAGTGTAAATTCTTTCAATAGTCAATAATACAGGATGTTCTTTCTAAGATTCACTTATGACCTTTTTTCACTATAAAAAAAAACAGCGTTTAGCAACGGAATTTAGCGACCAGAGATATTCCGTAGCTAAATAACGACGGTTTATCGACGAATTTTATAGTTTGTCACCAAATAAGCTACAAAATAATACGTATCAAATATAGCGGCGGATTAGCGATAAAAACTAATATTCGTTGCAAAAATTGGCGCTAAATATTGGCGCCTTTATTTTACCTACAAAATTAGCGACGAAATTTGGGCGACGAAATTTATTAAAACTTAGCGACGAATTTAACGACAAAAAATTTGTCGCTGAATTCATTATACTTATCAATACATTCGAAAGCGAGCTGCGACAAAATATTTCGTTGCTAATTTCCTAAAATAAAATTTCATTAATTATTATTAGCGACGGAATTCAGATACGTCGCTATCACTGTTGCTAAATTTCCGTCCCCAAAATTAAAGTACCCTAGTTAAAAGACTCCAACTATTAGGGCACAAAAAACACCCCCTTCCTCTATCAGACGCCCACTGTACCTCTTCTTCAACAAACGATGAGTGTTTTTCTTCAAATACTAAAACTTGGCGTGTTTTTTTCTTCAACAAACGTCATTTTTCTTGAATCTAACAAATACCCAATTGAGTCTAACCAATAATTTCAGATCTGGATTGTTTCAACCCAAACATCGTCTGATAATGGCGGCCAAATTTTGCTTCAAGAAATTATCGATTCTGTGTTTGAGTTGCGGTTTTAAGCTCAAAAACTAACACTACAATTAAATTTTGAATAGTAATTTTTCCCAAAAGTTTCGTGTTTTAGATTTGAGTTTTCTATTACGAACTCAAAAACTTCTTTAATGGTGATCAATTCTTCTCTTCAGAGTCGAGACAAAGTTTTGGGCTGTAATGTCTTTCTCTTTTGCTCTATTAGATGCTTCAATTAGTTCCTCACGCGTTTGTCTTTTCTCACAGACATGAAGCTGAAATCCGAAGTCGTGCATTGATTTTAGGAATTGTATGTCCTTGATAAGGTAAGCTTCTTTGTGATTTATTCCAGATTTTCTCTACTCGTTGTTATTGTTTTTCCCCCTCGGAAAAATTCTGCAGAAATAGCCACGTCTGTATGTAATTTTCTTGGTAGTTACCAGCTTTATACTTGTTATAATGTTAAAAAATCACACATTGATTCCTTTAAAAAGAGTTCTTTTTCTCAATCTTGATCAAACAGGCCAAATGGTTCATCTTATTTTCACTAGAATTCTCAATTTGGAAGAAGCAATTTTGTTATAGTGAAGGCTTCAGATTCATTCAAGAACTACCAGAAAATAAGTTGAGGTAACCCTATTATTTGTGTGCATAAATTGAATTTGAGTTTATTTTTTGGTGGAAATGGAGCTGTAATTGTTTAAAAATTGCTTTTTCTGTTTTTTTCGGAGCAGTAATTATGTAAAAAAATTTGAGCTTTGTGTGAATTTTGTTGTGGGGGTGCTTAGATAACATATCAGTATATAACATATACCTTCACCAGAGGTTCAAGATAACTAAACTTAGCAAGTTATAACTGATAAAAAGCTGAGAATTTTCTGTTTTCACGAGATATTTACTTCATAAGAAATTACTTTGACGCATTTATTCAGCCAGCTAAAATTTGTATATTTCCTGAAACTTTTGAAGTAGATGATAAATTCTTTTTTAAAACTTTATTAAATTCAGCTTTACTTTAGGCTGGCATAAGTTTGTCATGACATAGAAAATACAGAAAGGTACAACATGGATAAACAGTCATATATGTGTTTGTTTCGTGTTATAGAACTAAATCTATAGCTTACACGTTTTGTACGCGTATGCTGTTTATGCAGAGACAACAAATGCATTGATTAAAATAAAAATAATATTTCTAGAATCATGGGGTATTCTAGATATGCATTGTTTCATATCCTTCTTTTATTTATTTATTTTGTAGATATGCCTCGAGGGAGAGGTCGAGGTGGCGCAGGCCGTGTAGGTAAATCTTCAGTTAGGGGTAATTTTGCTACTCGTGAAAATATACCTATTGTTCCCATTTCCACAATCAATCCTCAACAAGGTGGTACGAGTTCCTCAGGTGGACCAGATCACATCAATCAAGTTCAAACATTAGGTCCTAGTAGTACGCCACATATTCAAACATCAGGCAATGGTAGTACCCCAACTATTAATTTGGAACCATCTACAACTACCCCTAATCAAAGCAACACAATAGGCGAGGGTACATCTTCTCAAAACAACATAATAGGCGAAACTAATTATAGCAATACCCGCGGGCCGCGGACACTTGTTACTATTTCTCCTACAGGGTTAGTCCATACTTGTACTATTACTTTTGGTATATTTTTATTGGTACATGGTATTCCTTTAAATCCTAATTTGTTCAGGTTAGAGCCTTCATTTCAATGCTCTGAGTTTATAACTAAGTCTTTCAAGCATGAACTTGATCCTAATGGATTCAACTGGAAAAACGTTTCAAATGAGATAAAAAAAATTCTTTTGGAGAATTCAAGGTATAATCCATCACAATTGGATTTAGAAAGTATATTAACTTTTATATGTAACTTATTAATGTTATTACTTTATTAAATTATTTCAGAAGGCTTTCTACTGGGATTCTTCAATTGATAGTGCGGTGCGGATCCAATGGGAGCGTAGGGCATAAAAAAGAACACTGATTTTGTTAGCAAACTAAAATCAACTAAGGTGCAACCGGACACTATTCCAAATAATGTGTGGGAAAGTTGGTTGAGACTTTGGAAAGATCCTAAGTGTGTTAAAAAGTCAAAAATAAATGCAAAAAAATCATCGTGGTGGGATCGAAGTTGCCACTGGGACTCACACAGGTGGCTCTATCAGTGTTGGGGAGCATAGCAAGAGACTTGTAAGTGGATATAAAATATCTGAAAATCTCATTTAAGTTTGTACTAATTCGAATCAGAAAATCTTATTTAAGTTCGGTAAGTTATGAGTTGTGGATTGATTCTTGTTAAGTTTTTAATATATTGTGATTGAAATTATTGGTGAGATGCTAGTTATGGATTATAATGATTCATGATTGTCTTTTGTTATATTTTTAATATAATGTGCTTGCAATTATTCATGCTCCAATTGCATGTTGTCTTTCTTACATTCTCTTTTAGGCTTCATGTCCTTGAGAGTTAGTAATTAAATTAAATTTGGATCCTGAAAAATGCCTCAAAATCATGGGGATTCTTCTTATACAAGACCATGGTGAGAATCAACAATGATTCTCATGTTAGTGTTCTTGGATGTGGGCTTGTGAGATTCTTCTGCTACATATATAACCATATTCTGCATTGTCGCGCATTTGTTTACCATATTGGTACGTCAATGTGTAATTCTGCATGTTTGTGAGATCCAACACCACTCTCCAGCACCAAAAAACTGATGCAAACCTCACTGCCCAGCACCAAAAAATTGTGTGTCTCTTGTGTGTTAGTCCAGCCTTTAACAATTGAGTACTATCCATGTTTACCAGGTTAATTATGTTTGTTGAGTATTGGACCATTGAACATTCTGCAGCAGATGTGTATCCTTATGTGACTAACAGTTGCAGCAGATGTGTATCCTTATGTGACTAACAGTTGTAGGCAGTAGAGTAGGCGTTTTTAAATCTATGGTCTTGTCTATTCTTAATTTCCTCCAGTTGGAGGAAGTAGAGTAGTCTTTCTTCTTGCAATGATCCTCCATATGTATTTGAGTATGAAAATCAAGCATATTCTTTGGGAAATTTTCCTATATGCAGTAGAGTAGTCCTTCTTCTTGCAATGATCCTCCATATGCATATTCTATGTATTTGTATACTTCAATATAAGAAATTTGCCTATATGCGTTCTCTGGGAGTTTCCCCAGTTTAGTATTTCAAACATTGTGATTACTTGCTTTGGTTCTTGAGACACTTGTTTGACTTCTTGAAATTCAGGAGAGTTTTCTTGGCTCACCTCTTAAACTGATTCTGATGAAGAAAAAGAAGAATTTTTGCCAAATGGTTTTGTTGCTGAAACAAGAGTAATAATTTCAAAGCTTGTGGAGGATTTGTTGAGCACTGATATGCTTGAATTTTTTACAAACAGACAGCAAAAACCTAATAGATTTTCACCAAATACTTTGTAAAAAGAGCAAATTACAAAATCAGGCAGAAATATTGAGAGGCCTAAAGTTTTCATTTCCTTAGGACCTAATCCAGATGCATCAAACAAGACATGCCAACCATTTTCTTGTGCAATATTCATCCATTGATAAGAATATCTTGTGTATGTTACTTTAGACTGAAGAGGAAAAACAAATAAACCCCTCTTCTTTTTAGCATTTTTCTTGACAACTAACATTTTTCTCAGTTTTCTTGAATTGACTCTCAAATTAGGCCATGAGAACTTTGTTGATACTACTCGAGCACCTTTCCACTTCGCGCTACCTATCATTCCTTCAACGGCTTTCATAATCATAAGTAGTAACAAAGTTGTTATTAGACTCAAAAGGATAAGAGTCAGCCAAAAGTTTAAAAGCAGAAGATTGGTTGGTTGTAAAGACCATAGAATAATCATACTTAGAAATATTCATGTATTTCATAATTCTTTCCCTCATTTTAGACTCTAACTCTGATTCTTGACCTCCATATAGCAACTGAGTACTCACACTCACTGACTTGTATGATATGTTAAAGAAAGGCTCATTTTTGAGTTGTGGTTTTGGTTTCCATTGGAATTCTGGCAACAACAATTGAAACAACCTTCTCTTGTCACTCTAAGACAAGGTGATTGCATTCTTGATTTTGTATCCTTTGGTCCTTATGTGACAATATTGCTTGTTTATGTCGCTGTCTTGAATAACTTTTGTATAGGCTGTTAAAAAGGGTCGAGATCCAACACCAAGTGAGTTGCATTTGCACGTCCATACACATGGTAATGATGGAAAATCTTTATTGCGGAGAAATCCCGAATCGTATATGTAAGATAACTTTTTAATAATTTTATCGACTTCACTTTCATATATTTTTTAAATTTTGTAAATTGAATGTTCTTCTTAACTCTTCTACAGGAAAAATATCAGGAGATATTACAACAACAAACACAAACTCAATTTGATATTGATCAGTGTAAAGCATATTATCAAGCCGTAGGAGGAGAAAAAAAAAGAATATATGATCTTGGATCTCAAACAAAATGTTACTACTGGCCAAATCTTCATGGCTCTTTGGGATCTAATGACACATCGTCAACAACACCTCCAAATGCTCAATCAACAACGACAGGGAATCTGGATGAGTTAGTGATGTGATTGATTCCTGAACTGACAGATCATATAGTTCCTGCAATCGTTGAGCGGGTACGCGAATTAGTTTCCTTACCCTCGCAGCAGCTAAATACTGATCTTACCAACCACCCATTCGATGCGGCACCTACAGCTCCTACATCTTCTACTGCTGCTAACATTGATGAGGTTCATGCATTGGGTTCTGATGATGACCGTAACTCTTCAGCCTCGCATAGTTAGCCTACTTTGTTTGGACTTTATTGTTGGTCCTTGTGGATTTTTTGTACTTAATGATACTATTTTATGCATTATGCTATATATTTTGGACCTTGCAAATATATTATTAATTTATATTAATATCAGTGACTTTTTATTTAGTGTATTTAATAGCTTTTATGTAATATGCTTGAACATAGTGCATTTAAAATAATAAATAATTTTTTTATTTAAAAATCAGCAATATATTAAAAATTAATTAGCGACGGAAACTTTTCGTAGCTAAAATTATCGCGTAAAATTAAATCTTGCGACGAACTGGCGACAAAAGGTTTTTGTTGCAAAATGCAGGGAGAATTAGCTATAACACGACTAGCAACGGACGATTTCGTCGCTATAAGAACAAACGACGAATTTTGTTACGTATTGCAGCGACGAAAGGCGTCAAAACAGCGATAGAAACAAGCAATATAGCGACGGTTATTTCCCTCGCTAAACGTTGCTACAAATATATTCCGTCGCTAATCCGTCGCTAGTTTGGTATTTTTCGTCGCTATAAGCCTAGCTACGAGCATTTTAGGGACCAACTTGGATACGTCGCTGAACACCTGTAGCGTCGGAAAAAACATTGATTTAGCGACAGAATGTGGCCGTCGCTAAACGCTGCTTTTTTTGTAGTGTTTCTTCCCCTAGTGTTTTATATATAAGGGACAACTTTAGAGAAACCCTAAAAAGTACAAGGGAGGGAATATTTTGTTGGAATATTCTCCATCTTTAAGTCAAAACTGGAATATCGTCGCTAAGATTTTCTGCTCGACTTCACTCGAACTAGGACCACGGACTCCAAACCATTGGTCGAGCTATACTTCGATCTCGGCCATTATCATCACAAAACATGAACAAAATTTTGACCAATATACATGTGTTACAACCAATTTCACCCCATACACTACCAGCTAGCGATTAAATTATAGGGAAAATTTTCAAAGACTAGGTGTAACAACAAATTTTCGCGTCGAGAAAAATAAATAATCAAGATCGGAAAATTACGTAACAAATGTAGTATTTGATTTCAATAAATAAAAGTGGTACAATCTCTATGGTATTCCTCTGATTCTTCAAGAATGTATACTATCTTGATGAGCTTGATTTTGATTTGATTCAAGGGCTTGTAAAGCTTGATCTTGAATATCCTTCTTGAACTTGGATTTGGTTTGATCACGAACAAGTAACTTGATCTCGAACGCCTTGATATTTGGTTTTGCCTTCATTCTTGATCTTGACTTGAACTTGTAGCTTGAGTGTTTGAATGCTTGAACTTATAGCTTGTAGAGAAATCTGCGGTGTTTGATCCACGAGCTCTCTGCTTGCTTCTTGTTATAACTTCTGGTGTCTTCTAGCTTTATGAAGACCTCTATTTATAGTTGTAAGGAGTGGTGTGGCTCTGCAATTTGATTGGTCCGTTTAAACTGACCAATACCATCCAGACACTTGGCATGATTTAATTGGCTCATTTATTTGTCTTGGATTGCCACATCACTGGACACATGGCATGATTTCATTGGCTCATTTATTTGTATTGGATTTCCACGTCACTTGGCATGTGTCTTGATTTTATTGGCCAATTCTTTTGACTTGGATTGCCACATCACTCGACACGTGGCATGAGCCCGGGCTTTAAGACGGGCTGATAGCCATTTGAACATTGGGCTAATAAAGTGGGCTTATCATTTAATTTATAGTCCGATTAAATGGACTAGCCTAACACATGTATAATTAACCCAATTTTAGCCGCAATACTT
>ML249789.1:0-14340 GCA_005239495.1 Nicotiana undulata
GTAGTTATATATAACTGGGTAGAAATAATGTATGAAAGTTGTAGATAAGTTGTATAATATATACTTAGTTGTATGAAATTTATTTTTACTATGTATAAATCAGATACAAAATATACAAACGACATATTGTATAAAATTTGTATTTAAGTTGTATGATATTGCAGTTGTATTTTGATAAGTAGGGATTTTAGCCTATTATTTGCTCTCGTTTACTTATGTTATAGGCCAAAAAAGCGTGAAAATATTCTCGAAAACTAACTTAATATGCTTGCCTGCAGGGTTTGTTAAAAATGAGCCAAAGAAGCCATAATCAACTCATAAAGGAGTCAAACTTGAACAAAAATCAAGACTGGGCCAAGAGGTGTAGAACGCGGACCGCGACATAAAAGTGCGGCCATTAACTCGTGGACCGTGAATTGGAGATTCAGAGAGGCGGTTTTTGGGCACATATATAGGCGCGGACCGCGTCAGAAAGTGGCGGCCGCGAAAGCACTACAACGGCCGCGATTGGAATTCTGCGGACCGCGGTTACTAAGGTTCAGAGAGTTCGCAAGTTATGCAAAAATGAGAAAGGTGGTCCGCGTTAAAATTACGCGGCCGTGGAAGTCTCTCACGCGGACGCGGTGGAAAGTACGTGGTCCTCGAAACAAGATTCATTCGAGTCCCAGTTGTGAAGAAACGCGGACCGCGATCAGAATTACGCGGCTGCGGAACTTCCACCGGGGTATTTTTGTCCGAAAAATTTAGCTTAGTATAAATAGACGTTTTTGTCAATTTTATGTTAAGTTTTGTTTTTGCTGAGCACGTGAGACGAATGATTTTCTCTTTTGGGGCAATTTTGTACAAGATTTACCTTCAAACTTTAGATTTTCATCTTTTACTTTAATATTATGAATTATATTTCCTCTTTATCTTTGATTTCTGCTATTATTATGAGTATCTAGACCTATAGCTAGGGTTGTGCCCCAACCCTAGTATGGGTATTTAATGGGTCTTGAATTTTAGGGCTTGATTGTTTATGGGTTAGTGATATTTACCTTAATTCATGCCAGAATTGTAGAATTAGTGGTTGCAAACACTGATTCATGGCTTTATGAATTAGTCTCTTCTTGAGAAAAAGGGACTAAGTCTAGGAAAATTAGGCTAACAAGGAAACGAGGTGAGCTCAAGATATTGATAGCCCCAATTAAAGAGTCAAACCTAGAGATAGTAATACCCGGCTTGAGCTAATATCACTTGTGTTACATGAACACCCATTTGGACTTGAGAAAGCCAAATTGGGCAAAGTCACTCAAACTACCGAGAGGTATAGAGTGAGAACTTGCGTGTGATGGTTATATTACGACCCCAATCAAAACAAGCTTGCCCTAGTCGGAAGTCACTACCCTAGTCCCTTTTAACACTTGAAAACTATCACAAAAAATATTGTACTTAGCTTACCTTTAGCACACAATAGTATAGAATTAGAAGTAGAATAAATCACAAACATGTTTGGAAGTGCAATTAGGAACAACACAAGCATCTAGGTTTAGCTAGATACCTAACTCCAAATCAATTAACTCCGTGTGAAAATCGATCCCGGCTTTGTTGGGTAAAACTGCATCGACCATCCTCGCTACTCTATAGTGGTGTAGGTTTCGCATCGATCATATTTAACTGTGTAGAAATAATGTATAAAAGTTGTAGATTAGTTGTAAATAAGTGTATACTGTAAGTATTGAGTGTGATCAAACAAGAAAACAGAAAAATTTGTGGCCGATTTTAACTGCAGGAGTTTTTAGTATAATATATGTGATGAAGTTTAATAGGAAAATATATGTGAATTTTTAAGTGCAGGGTTATGGTTTATATTTTCTTGATTAATTTCGTATCCTGCTGTAGTGAACATTAATTCTGGTTCTTACTCACTTCAATTATAATGCAGAGAGAAAATGTTGTTGGTAACTTCAGAGCTTGCAAAACATGGGTTTTAATTGTCACATATATTGTCTTCCGGAGTATGAATTTCAAAGGTTTCAACTGCGTAATAAATCAAAAGATATATCAAGTTTTTCGTCTCATTGATTTGCTTTGATTTTTCTGTTTTCTTGAATGCCCCTACGTGTTTGGAATGAAAATATCATAGAGATCAATGATTACCGTATATTAAGGTGGAAGAAAAATAAGAAAAGAGAATAGGAGGGGAAAAAAGAAAAATTGTGTAACTAAATTTCTTGATTAAAGACACAAATAATGGATTTGTCACGACCCCCAAACTACCTGGTCATGATGACGCCTATCAATAATACTAGGCCAGCCCATATTCATACTTAAAACACAAAAATGATCCTTTTTTTAAATTATCACTAATATAATATCTCATAAACATCTTGTCGAAGCATTTTAAAATAAAAGATAATAAGTCAAAAGTCTAAACACCGCCCAGAAATCCTGGAGTCACTGGGTCACGAGAATCTAAAGAGAATACATAAGTCCGACACAAAATCTCTAATACAAAACAAGTCTAGGGAGTGCAACTACTATAGAAATAAGAAGGAGAAGCAGGGACGCAGACGCGTGCAACTACCTTGCAAAAATCTCCATGAAAGTCCCTGGACAGGCAAACAACTCACTCCATTCTCGCACCTGAATGTACACACAAGGTGCATTGAGTAATGTGAGTACGTCAACTCAGTAGTAATGAAAGTAAATAATGTCTAAGAGCTACGAAATTCATAAAACAAGTCATCAATCCACAGAAAATGCAATTTTTCTTTCGGAAACACAGATACGATATTTTGTAACATTTGAAAGTCGATTTCAGTAAAAAATTCCTTTGAAAATGTACCTTTTCACAATTTTCATAGAAATCAAAATGATTCAGTATAAAAATGATAGACCTCATAAATAGTCTTTCGGGTAAAAACATATATCATAAACCGCCCCTCGGGCGTATCATCACTCAGCATTAGTCACTCAGCATGCCTCACGATCACTCGGTATCAGACCATCGGGATACCTCACAGTCACTCATACCTCCTAATCACTCGGCACTCGGCTCTCGCACTCAGTAGGTAATTGCGCTCACTAGGGTATACAGACTCCGGAGGGGCTCCTACAACCCAAGCGTTATAACGGCCATCTCGTGGCATAATCACTCAGGCTCTCAGCCTCTCACACATCATAAACAGTGTAACATGTTGTGGCACGTAGTCCGATCCCATAATATCCTCACAACATTGGCCCTCGGCCTCACTTAGTCAAAAACCTTTCGTAAAGTCACTCGGGCTATCAGTAAAACAGGGTACTCGCCCCAGAATATCATTTTATACCTCAAAATATTGTAAATGAGACACAATTTCAAAATCAATCAGGAATAAAGGTAAAAAAGATCCCCCAAGGCGTCCAAACACTTGGCATGAGGCCCAAATACGACATTCCGGCCAAAACATAGTAATAATCTTAAAACATGAAATATCATATGATTTAGAATCAAATATGCAACTTAATAGTTGCCACGGGACGGACCAAGTCGCAATCCCCCAATAGTGCACGCCACACGCTCGTCATCTAGCATGTGCGCCACTCCAAAATAGTGCTACAATGCGAAGTCCGGGGTTTCATACCCCCAAGACAAGATTTACAGTCATTACTTACCTCGAACCGACCAAAATCCTAATATGCGATGCCTTTGCCTCTTGACTCGGCCTCCAATTTCTCCGAATCTAACCAAAACCAGATTAATATCATCAATATATGCTAAAGAAACAAAGCCCACTCGAAAATAATCGAATTACATCAAAAATTCCGAAATTGGCCAAACCCGATCCCGAGGCCCACGTCTCGAAATTCTATAGAAGTCACAAAACTAGAATCCTTATTCCCTCACGAGTCTACCCATATCAAATTCATCGAAATTCGACCTCAAATGCCCATTCAAATCTCCAAAAGAATTCCCAAACTTTTCTTCCATTTCCTCCCAATTTCCACTCCAATTTCCCAAATTAAATGATGAAATTCATGACTAAATCATAGAATCGAACCAAAACCAAGTGAGAAACAATTACCCCAATCACTCTACTGAAAATCTCCTCAAGATTTGCCTTCTCCCGAGATCTCCAATGGCTTTTGAGATTTTGGACTTAAATCCTCGTTTTTGAATTAAAAACTTTCTGCCCAGGCCTTTTCTTCGCGAACGCGGCCACCTCTCCGCGTTCGCGAAGCAAAAACTTTCCTAGGCCCAAATTTCTCCTTCACGAACGCGTCAACAGAACCGTGAATGCGATTCTTACCAGGCTTGGCCATCGCGAACGCGAAACCCTCCATGCGAACGCATAGGTCAAATCCTCCGAGGTCCCCGACCCCTACTCTTCTTTGCGAACGCGTGCCTCTGAGCGCGAACGCTTGCTTGCCCCACTCAGACCCTCGTGTTCACCTCCACCCCTTCGCGAACGCAATGAACAAGATCCTCAGCTCCCCAAATGACTCTTCGCAAACACGGGACCCCACCCGCGAACGTGATGAACAAAAATCTCTGCAACAAAAACCAGAAAATCTACCAAGTTTAAATCCAAGAATTGGTCCGTTAACCACCCGAAACACACCCGAGACCCTCGAGACCTCAACCAAACATGCCAACACATTCCATATCCTCATTCAAACTTAGTCGAGACTTCGAACCACTCAAAAAAATGCCAAAACACCACATAAACCTTGAATTCAAGACTAAGAACTTAGAAACTTTCGAATTTCGCCAAAGATGCCGAAACCAACCAAAGCACTTCCGATTGACCTGAAAATTTGCACACACCTCACAAATGACACTACGGACCTGTTTCATCTTTCAAAATTCCATTCCGACCCCGATAGCTAATTTTCCAATGCTGTCCGGAAATCGCCAAAAACTCAGTTTCGCCAATTCAAGCCTAATTCTACTCCAGACCTCCGAAAAACATTTCGAACACACTCTAAGTCCCAAATTTTCTAACAAAGCTATCCGAGCCATAAAATCCACATTCCGAGGTTATTTACCTAATAGTCAACTTCCGATTGACTTTTCTAACCATAAAGCCAACTTATGAGACTAAGTGTCTCATTTCTCACCACGACCACTCCGAACGCGAACCAACCGATCCAACACAACATAATCGAGTTAAACAACCTATGATAAAGAAGAAACATGGAAAATAGGGCAAATCTCACGGAATGACCGATCGGGTCGTTACAAGATTTGGTAGCCGTTTAAGGTGGATTGTATATATTTTCTAAACAAAACTTATTTATGCGGGGTAATTAACTAAAACATGGACTTTAAGAGTAATAAAGTTTCAAATAGTGTATATGCATGAAAAAATCCCAAGATTTTATGTTGTAATTTTTAGCTCACCAACAATAACAAGCCATTTCCTGTTTAATTAAGAGGTAAAAAAAATCTGCATAGCGTTTTTTCTCTAACAAAAAATGCAGTTCTTTTTGTTTTGTACTAACAATCTAGTATTTAATATTGAAAATCATATCACAACAACTACCCAGTAAAGTCCCACAAAGTGGGGGTATGGGGAGGGTAATGCGTACGCAGACCTTACCCCTACCCCGATAGGGCAGAGAGGGTGTTTCCAATCGACCCTCGACACAGAGAAATAGAAACAAGAAAAGAAAATAAAAGAAAAGACAATTCATTAGTAATTCCAGCAGAAATTATAGAAATAGCAACATAAGCATGAAAATCATAAAATAAATGACATGCAATGATATTAGCCAGAAACTACCGTCTGGGGGCTCAATAAAATCTGCACCCATCTATGATAAACCCTATCCAACCATGCCTCACCCCGGGAATGAAGTAAGGAAAGTTCTAGTACCCTTTTTCCTACCACCCTGATGCTAGACCTCCAGACTTTCCTATCAAGGGTCATGTCCTCGGTAATCCGCAGTCTTGCAATGTCCTGCCTAATCACATCTCCCCAATACTTCTTAGGCCGCCCTCTCCCTCTTCTCGAACCCACCACCGTCAGCCTCTCACACCTCCTCACCGGGGCATCAAGGCTTCTCCTCCGCACGTGCCCGAACCATATGAACCTCGCTTCCCGCATCTTATCATCCACCGGGGCCACGCCCACCTTTGCCCGAATTTCTTAATTCCTAATCCTGTCTATCCTAGTGTGCCCGCACATCCACCTGAGCATCCTCATCTCCGCTACCTTCATCCTTTGAATATGAGAGTTCTTAACCAGCCAGCACTCTGCCCCATACAGCATGGCCGGTCTAACCACAACTCTATAAAACTTACCTTTGAGTTTCAGTGACACTTTCTTATCACACAAGACTCCTGATGCAAGCCTCCATTTCATCCATCCCGCCCCTATACGATGAGTGACGTCCTCGCCGATCTCTCCGTCCCCCTAAATCACCGACCCAAGGTACTTGAAGCTGTCCCTCTTGGGGATGACCTGAGATCCAAGCTTCATGTCCCTACCTACTTCACTCGACTCGACGCTAAACTTGCACTCCAGGTACTCTGTCTTAGACCTGCTTAATTTGAAACCCTTAGACTCAAGGGTCTGTCTCCAGACCTCCAGCCTCTCGTTAACACCGACCCTCGTCTCGTCAATCAGAACTATGTCATCAACAAATAACATACACCATGGCACCTCCCCTTGAATATGATGTGTCAGTGCATCCATCACCAAGGCAAATAGGAACGGGCTAAGCGCAGATCCTTGATGGAGCCCCATAACCACCGGGAAATGCTCTGAGTCGCCTCCCACCGTCAAAACCTTAGTCTTAGCTCCATCGTATATGTCCTTGATCGGTCTGATGTAGGCTTCCGACACGCCCTTTGCCTCCAGACATCTCCACAGCACCTCCCTAGGGACCTTGTCATACGCTTTCTCCAAGTCAATAAACACCATGTGCAGGTCCTTCTTTTTATCCATGAACTATTCCACCAATCTCCTAACAAGGTGGATAGCTTCCGTAGTGGAGCGACCTGGCATGAAACCAAATTGGTTGTCGGATATAGACGTCGTCTTCCTCACCTCGCCTCAACCACCCGCTCCCAGACTTTCATGGTATGGCTTAGTAGTTTGATACCCCTATAGTTGTTACAACACTGGATATCACCTTTGTTCTTATACAACGGCACCACTGTACTCCACCTCCACTCCTCCGACATCCTCTTAGTCTTAAAAAATACATTGAACAACCCAGTTAGCCACTCCAGTCCTGTCCTACCCACACATTTCAAGAATTCAACCGGAATTTCGTCCGGGTCGGTCGCTCTACCCCTACTCATCCTACGCAACGCCCTCCTCCACCCTAATGCGCCTACAACACCCAAGATCACGACGACTCTCCGAATGCTCCAGCTCCCCTAGCTCTATATCCCGATCCCCCACCTCTTTAAGAAGACCACATAAGTACGACTGCCACCTCTGCTTAATCTGAGACTCCCCCATCGATACTCTACCATCCTCGTCCTTGATTCACCTCACTTGGTCTAGATCCCGAGCCTTCCTCTCCCTCGCTTTAGCCAACCGAAATAACTTCCTATCCCCGCCTTTTCCCCCAATTCCTTGAACATACGCCCAAAGGCCGCATTCTTGGCCTCCGTGACTGCCAGCTTCGCCTCCTTCCTCGCCACCTTGCATCTCTCTCTGTTCACTCTCCTCTCCTCCTCACTTGTGCTCCCTGCCAACTTCACGTACGGTACCTTCTTCGCCTCCACTTTTCCCTGGACCACATCATTCCACCACCAGTCACCTTGATGCCTGCCTGAATAACCCTTCGCTACCCCTAGCACATCCCTCGCCGCCTCCCTCACCAAGGTCGCCGTCGCTGACCACATAGTGCTCGCGTCCCCAGTACTCCTCCAAGCTCCACTATCAGATAACCTCCTCTCCAACTCCTGGGCTTTCTCCTTAGTCAAAGCTCCCCATCTAATCCGCAGTCGGCCCCGAGCATCCGTCATCTTCCTCTTCACCCAGATACCGACGTCCATCACTAAGAGTCTATGCTGAGTCGCGAGGGACTCTCCCGGGATAACCTTGCAATCCTTGCAAAACCTTCTATCACCCCTTCTGAGGAGGAGGTAGTCAATCTGAGTCTTCACCGCCGAACTTTGGAAAGTAACCAGATGCTCCTCCCTCTTCGGGAAAGACGAGTTCGCAATCAGCAGCTCGAAAGCCCTAACGAAATCTAGCAGCTTGAAAATCATACTAGCTTAATTAAAATAAATTTTGCTCTATTTAAAGCTCTATCGTATATCTTAATTAAAAGGTAGCCAAACCGCTAAAGATGTCTTTTACTTTAAATTATCTTTCTTTTACCCTACCCTATGGAGGGATATTTATGTCCTATTTCCAGTGGAATGACAACTTAATGTTGTCCCTTCAATGACATTTTCCTAGCCTCGGAAGGAACTGACAAAGAAAGAGCGAAAAAGAAATGCACTTAGAATATTCTACAAGTTCGAAGTTAAGAAACAAAAGGACGGAGTCGGAAACAATTAAACTAGGATTTAACTCTTATACATTGACGTTTGTAAAATAACTTTTACTCTATCATATCACCAAAAAGATGATTATAGAAATTGCTCATATATAAAAAAAAAAGGATATATCTCTTAAACAGAGTAAAAGTCTTTGACAGGATAAAAACTCATTACATTAATTAATCAGCTTATTTAAGTTAAATAAAGCAAATTATATCCATGCATGAAATTGAAATCAGCCACAAGGGAGCTGACTTTTCAATGAATAGAAGCCCTTTTGGAGAAACAAAAGCTAAGCAACATCTTCTCAGCGAAGCAAAGCACCTATCCATTTCCAAATCAGTCAACTGGCCTTCTCACTCCTTCTACATCTCTATCTTTTCTTAGGATCTTTGCTTTTTTTTTTTCTTAAAGCAAAAAAAGCATATAGCTTTTTCTTCCTTTCTTTTATTACTTTCGAGCCAAAAGATTTTCCAAAAAAATAAAAACAACCCTGACGAAAAGAAATGACACTAATTCACTGTACCAGATTTCACTCTACCAAATTCTCACTAATTAATAATTAGTGAGGCAATTATAACAAGGAAGATGTGGAGCGTTGAGCTTTTTAAGTCAGAATTCCAATAACAAAGTGAAAGACTATGCATCTATTAGTTGAAAATGCAAAAGTAAACATTATTATGACATGAATGCAATCTATATATTGTTAATTACGTGTTATTTCGAACTGAAATTGGTCTCTTATCGATTAACCACCTACTTCAAACACATTAATTTCTACTGAACTCCAAATAACAGTATATTCATGTATATATTATGGGATGAATAGAATAATAAACAAATGCAGTACAAAATTACATTAAATTTGTATCTCTCCTTGGATTTGGACTTGACTATTGGGACAGACCCTCTGTTATTTTAGCAATTCCTTATCTTTTTTACATAGCGTAGTCAGTGTGGTCATACGTTTAATTTCCTTGCTATTTTAGAAAGAAAACTGTGAGTAAAATAAAGAAAATGATGAAAGATATATATATGCTTATATATCTGTAAACGTGAAAATAGAGATAGGGGGCTAAGCATGCACTATTGATGGTTTTGCTTTACTGCTTTTGATTGCTTTATAAGTTTGAGAAAAAACTAAGGCATTTAATTTGTTTACATGGTTTATGACTCAATTGTGTCCAAAATGCTGTCACAATAAAGTAAACCTTACCACGTCCTAAATACACGAGGGCGTGAAACTTTATAGGGCTCGTGCATCTCTTTTTCTTTTCTAATTTTAAAAATTAATTTATGTATGTTGGGTTAGTAGTCAATTCAAGAGCAAAATGTCAAACGTTGCAAGTGAACCAGTCGTTGCTTTTATGACTCATTAGTTTTTTTCACTTGCTTTTGAAATATAAAGTTGGAAAACATTAATTTTTGTTACTATTCTTAACAAACAAGTAGGAACTACGCATGATTATTTCTCTTTATTCCTTATTTAACCTAATTTTATTTACATTGTAGGTGCATCAAAGACGAGGACAGTCGAGTATTGATGGAAGAGGCCCAGGTTAGACAAATATGACAATCGTACTTTCATAAACTTTTGAACGAAGAGGGGGATGAGAAAATCGTGTTAGGGCAATTGGGGCACTCCGAGAGTCACCGTGACTTTAGGTATTGTAGGCGCATTAAGGTTAAGGAGGTCATGAGTGAGATGAGTAAGATGAGTCGGAGCAAAGCGACCGGACCAGACGAGATTCCAGTAGAGTTTCAGAGATATGCGGGTAGCAGCAGGCTTGGAGTGGCTGACTGGATTGTTTAGTGTTATCTTCATGACAAAGAGGATGCCTGATGAGTGGCGGTGGAGTACAATGGTTACGGTGTACAAGAACAAAGAGGATATCCAGAATTGTAACAACTATAGGGGTATCAAGTTACTAAGTCATACCATGAAAGTTTGGGAGAGGGTGGTGGAAGGGAGGATAAGGAGGGCGGTGTCTATATCGGAAAACCAGTTCGGGTTCATGCCGGGTCATTCTACTACGAAAGCTATCGACCTTATCAGGAGGTTGGTGGAACAATATAGGGATAGGAAGAGGGATCTGCATATGGTGTTTATTGCCCTAGAGAAGGCGTATGACAAGGTCCTTAGGGACGTCCTTTGGAGGTGTCTGGAGGTGAAAGATGTGTGAGTGGATTACATTAGGGCGATAGAAGATATGTATGATGGAGCTATGACTCGGGTTAGGACTGTAGGAGGTGACTCAGATCCTTTTCCGATGGTTATGGGGTTACACCAAGGATCTGCGCTTAGCCCATTATTATTTGCTCTGGCGATGGACGCACTGACACACCATATCCAAGGAGAGGTGCCAATGTGTATGTTGTTCGCTGATGATATAGTTCTGATTGATGAGACGCGAGGCGACGTTAATGGGAGACTGGAGGTATGGAGGCAGACCCTGGAGTCTAAACGTTTCAAGTTGAGTAGGACTAAGACGGAATATGTGGAATGTAAGTTCAGCGACGTGATGGAGAGCGGATGTGGAAGTCAGGCTTGACTCACAGGTCATTGTCACACCTCCTTTTTCACCCCCGGGGAGGGTAATAAGGGAGTTTTTCCAATTAAAGTGACAATAATCGAAATGGGATTATTTATTTAATCAGAGTCGCCACTTGGGATAATTTATGGTGTTCCAAGTCACCGGTTTATTTTAAATCCCAAATCGAGGAAGTTTTGACTTTGTTTTAAGTCATCTGCGAACCAGATATCCGAGTAAAGAATTCTATTAACCCGGGGAAGGTGTTAGGCATTCCCGAGTTCCGTGGTTCTAGCACGGTCGCTTAATGATTAAACTTGGCCTAAATTGTTTAATTACTGCTTTTATGCCTATATGTATTTTTATATCTTTTATCACTTTTATTATTCTTTTGTATTCAAAGAATTATTTGATACGGGTCACGTATGCGTAAACCCGTAGAGTTTAAAATGTGTCTAAAATCATGTCAGGCGAACGTGTACACAATTCTTGACGTTGAACTCGTTTAATAAGATAAATAAAATGCGCAAGTGCGTATTTTCGTTTTGTTGTCAAAAGATACCAGAATCATGTCACGCGGGCATGTACACAATTTCAATAATTTTTAAGAAGTTCGTCCCTAAAATGTCTCTACGAGTGTCCATTTTAATCTTTATTTGTGTTATGTAAACGTATACACAATTTTGAGAAAGGGTATATTTTAGTCGTTTTCATCCAAAGTTACGTAAAATGTATACTCCGAAAATTGATTTATCCTCTGAATTTAAGGCATTCATTATCTAAAAGGGTTTCGAGGCTCACTTTATCTAAATTAAAATCCTAAGTCGAGTCACGAGATCGGGCTATGGCCTAGTCTAGCCCGGTTTTTATCACTTTAGGCCATCCTAACTTGGTTATTTAATGTGATTCAGAATAGAGTAGCTAAACAATTAAGGACCAAGATATTAACACATTTCGCGTTTATATGATAATGAATAAGGCAAATTTGAATTGCGAATCTAATGTCACGTATAAACAAACAAAGTCTCTTTACAATATGACTCGTTTACCAACAATATTTTTGTACATAATTCATGGATCAAAAGGGCTTTTCTCATAAAGAACTTTACTAACAATTTTTTTTTTTTAAAAAAGTTTAGCCAGCGAGACTTCTTGATTTGAAATCATTTGCAAATTGGTACACAAATACCTAAGTGAAAACTTAACATATGAGGACAGTGTGGATAATCTGAACAAAATTAGTGAATACCCTCATATATCTTCATTTCGTAAGCTGATGTAATGAGATAGAAATAAGTAACACTGCATTTTTTATTCTTATACAAATTTGTATTATGATAACGATGATGCAGGTACAACATTCGACATTTATACCCAAAGCTATCTTGAATCATCATACAATGTGTTAAGCTGAATCTAAATTCAAAACACAAAGACCCACAATTAAATGAAGTACAACTCGTTCAGCAACCATAATGACAAACTACTGGAAATGAGTACCAGCAGATTCAGTACATGAAAATGAACCATTGAATGTTTAATACTAAAATATCCCAATAAATACAGAAGAATAGCAGAATTATAAAAAAAGGGTTAAATAAAGTAATTAAAGGACCAAGAATAAGACGTAACATTGATTCCATGGATTCTCAGCATGTATATTCCACATAACATGTTTACATCCCATTTGCCATTCAAAGTTCAAGAGGTGTACCTGATTACAGTAAATGAACAAAATGAGGAGATATACTTCTGAGATCAGCAACTAACAACAAATAACAGCAGCGCAAAACCAAGAGGAAAACCACGAAATCCCAGAATTGATTTTATCTTCAAGACTTAGCTTCAAAATACCGGCAAAAAACCCAGAGACTTTTACCAATTTCAGGGTGTATTCTTAGGGTGTCCTCCTTTTTGGCTGATGAATATCACAGCCTATTTATAAGGGGATTTAAGGCAACATCTTTTAGCATATTTCTTATCTTATTTAGGCTGAAATAGTACAGGTACAACTGTCAAACCTTATCCTATTGGACAGCTGTACCTCCTTCTAAAACATTCTACTGATTTCAGACCTTATCTCCTTTTAGTTACTGCTTTACCCCCTAAAAATCTGATTTCAAGATATTTCCTTAATTCTAGAACTTTCTTGGGTTGTTACACCCAAGATTCTTCTTATTGTAATTCCTAAACTAACCCTTAGTACCCTTAGAATTACCCTTTAAGGTTAATCAAGGTTAAAAGGTTAGGTTATTTATTAACTTTAGATAGTTCATCCTAATTGAGTGATTAACTCAATAATTAACCTGTTTTGATATTAAGTGAATCACTTTTAGGACTTAGGTTAGGTTAATTAGGGAAGTTATTAACTTAGGTTAACCTATTAAATAAGTTTCTTTTATAAGGTTACCATTAATTAGGTTAGACTTGAGTTGATTCACGACCATACACTGGTTCGGGATTAACTGGTTCTCTAATTATTTGGGTAACTAACTAACTAACTAATCTAATTAATAAACTATGAAATAATTAACGATCATGCTTAAAGAAAAATAGTACATTCTAGCAGATTCGTGAACACCAACAATCGTAATAGATAATCTATTCAAACGAGGCAAGGAATCAGGATTTGTCAAAAGGAACACCTATTACTGATTAACAGATTTGCTACAGAACTCAACTCAATCAAGGTAATCAAACATGAACAATGGAAAAAAATAATGAAAGAAGACAGACTTCTAGACCTAAAAACAACAAGAACGTGTTTTGACAATAAACATATAGGGGCAGAAGGAAGAAAGGAAAAAACTAAACAGAAACAAAGGAAAACAGTGATTGAACGTGATTTTCTTGTTTTATTAATGCATACAACAGTAAGGAGGAGAGAAAATAACCGTTAAAGGCATTTGGCTGGAAATATTGAAGGTCGTCGGACCTTGCCGGACTCCGACGGGGTTTGAAAATAACTTCAACCCACATGAATCAATAACTCTCATTAAGAGCTATTGACTCATGTAGGTTTGAGTCATTAGTTGTCTTTGGGTCGGTCGGAGTTGGATTTCTAAGTTTTCAGATTCTCAGATCTGAAACTGTTCGTTTTGGGGTGAGATTTTAGGAAAACTAACGGTGGGGTGTGGTTGAGGACGAAGAGAGGATCGTCTGGGTAAAATTTGGGCTTGATTGGTGGTGCTCCGCCGCCGGTGAAGATTTTCGGCCGGCGGAGCAAGGCGGGGGAACGGTGGAGGGACGACGGCTCCGACAGATCTTTAGAAAGAGGAGAGAGACGGGGGGAAAAAGGGGGGGGGGGGAGAGGTATATCCTAGACTGTATTAAACTCTT
>ML249789.1:14357-25150 GCA_005239495.1 Nicotiana undulata
GGGAGGGGGGGGGGGGGGGGGGGGGGAGGGGGGGGGGGGGGAGGTGTTAGACTTAGGGTCAAATGGAGGGGGGTGGGGAGTGTTTGGACATATATATACTTATGGATGATCAGTTCTCAACCGTTGGATCTGGGAAGATCAACGGCTGAGATCTTTTAATTTAATCAAACAGGGTCGTTTGGGTGGTGTAGGGGGCAGGCCGGGTTTGGTTAGTTGGGCTCGGTTTAATGGGTCATGGATGGGGCGGATTGGGCCTGGGCAATTCTAGCCCAGGTCTATTTTGGTTCATTTTTAATTAAAGACCCACCTTAATTAATTACATTTACCTAAAATTAAACTAAATGCAACAATTAATTTAATCCTAGTCCTTGTTTAATTAATTAAGAGCCATATTATTTTAATTACTCCTAGTCATTTAAAGGCCGAATTTCACCATTTTGTTAAAAGAAATAATTAAATCAAGAAATTAAATATTAACAGACTTTATGTCGAATAATTATACTTATTTAGATGTTGATTAAAGTTATGTGCTTAATCACGCCATTCTAAATTATTTATGGGTTGGAATGGCGGATTATGGCTACATAATGTAAAAAACAAATGAATTTGCAAATAGCATTAAAATTCAATAAAAATCCGTAAAACTAATTAATTTAGTGAGATTTATAGGATTTAGACAATAGGTAAAAAAATCGCGTGCTCACAGTTATCTTCAAGAGAGAAAGTTTTAAGTACTTAGGATCAATTATCCAGGGAGATGGGGAGATCGACGGGGATGTTATGCACCGTATTGGGGTGGGGTGGATGAAATGGAGGTTAGCCTCTGGAGTCTTGTGTGACAAGAATGTTCCACCGAAACTCAAAGGTAAGTTATTTAGAGCGGTTGTTAGACCGACCATGTTGTATGGGGCATAGTGTTGGACAGTCAAGAATTCACATATCCAGAAGATGAAAGTAGCAGAAATGAGGATGCTGAGATGGATGTGTGGGCACACGAGGCTGGATAAGATTAGGAATGAAGATATTCGGGAGAGGGTGGGAGTGGCTCCGATGGACGACAAGATGCGGGAAACGCGACTTAGATGGTTTGGACACGTGCAGAGGAGAAGCTTAGATGCTCCGGTTAGGAGGTGTGAACAGTTGACTTTGGCAGGTACGAGAAGAGGTAGAGGGCAGCCTAAGAAGTATTAGGGCGAGGTGATCAGATAGGACATGGCGCGACTCCATATTTTCGAGGACATGGCTCTTGATAGGAAGGTGTGGAGGTCGAGCATTAGGGTTGTAGGTTAAAGGATAGTCGAGCGCTTTTCCTCTTTGTCCCGGTTTCCCTTTTTGTATCGACGAGTATGAAAGTGTTTTGTCTAGCAATGTTAGCGATTTATGTTGTGTTTCACACTTTTGCATAATATTTGTGTTACTTCTTTTCCATTTATTTGATGTCCCGCAGGCTGCTAGTATTATTTTTCGGGTTTTTGTTGTCACAGATCTATTGTCTCCGAGCCGAGGGTCTCCCGGAAACAGCCTCTCTACCCCTTTGGGGTAGGGGTAAGGCCTGCGTACATTTTACCCTCCCGAACCCCATTGATGGGATTTTACTGGATTGTTATTGTTGTTGTACTTGTTGTTTAGTGACATTTTGATTTTTTGTTGATTTTCTTAAATGTTAGGTAGGAAAAGACTTCCAAACGCTTTAAATGTTATTATTCCATGTAGATAATAACTAGACAGTCTATAGATAATCTACTATAACGTAAAACCAATGGAATGATTGAACAAGAATTTAATGTTTTTTTTTCTGTATACCTATGAATTTTATACACCTTTAAAGCAAAAATAGAAGTTTTACCAATGAATTAAAGCTCAATCAACAAGAGTAAATGAATAAATAAATCTATGGAATTGCCTAACTAGCATCCAGTTCCCAAAAAAAGAAGAAATAAAAGCATAATCTCAAGCTAGTGTATTTCATGTGTAGGGGATTCTATTCCCCTTATTTGGTATAGGAACTTCCTCTTGTTTGTCCGCTTTTATTACAAGCTACTAGTATTACATTGTGTGCGGCGACCAAAGAATCTCCCTACAAAGTTTTTGCTTCTCTTTGAAG
The DNA here is from genome assembly GCA_005239495.1 of Nicotiana undulata. Lineage (NCBI taxonomy): Eukaryota > Viridiplantae > Streptophyta > Magnoliopsida > Solanales > Solanaceae > Nicotiana > Nicotiana undulata. Next base: position 16,462 of record ML249789.1, read on the forward strand.
TTTTAAGGAAGACATTAATGCAAAAGTTACCCAATTTTCAGAAAGGAAAAAGGAGAGCATAACATAGATAGAGGCGGATCTATGTATAAGCCTGAGCGGTCATTGGATTTCGTAAATTTTGATAAAACTTTTACATATATATATATTGTTAGGAGGCATTGGTTGAGCAAAATACGGGTATTCTCGCCGTGTTAAGATTTTGATCCGCCTCTAAATATAGTTATATATTTGATTATGGCTTTAACCATATACTAACNTTAATGCATACAACAGTAAGGAGGAGAGAAAATAACCGTTAAAGGCATTTGGCTGGAAATATTGAAGGTCGTCGGACCTTGCCGGACTCCGACGGGGTTTGAAAATAACTTCAACCCACATGAATCAATAACTCTCATTAAGAGCTATTGACTCATGTAGGTTTGAGTCATTAGTTGTCTTTGGGTCGGTCGGAGTTGGATTTCTAAGTTTTCAGATTCTCAGATCTGAAACTGTTCGTTTTGGGGTGAGATTTTAGGAAAACTAACGGTGGGGTGTGGTTGAGGACGAAGAGAGGATCGTCTGGGTAAAATTTGGGCTTGATTGGTGGTGCTCCGCCGCCGGTGAAGATTTTCGGCCGGCGGAGCAAGGCGGGGGAANATGAAATGGAGGTTAGCCTCTGGAGTCTTGTGTGACAAGAATGTTCCACCGAAACTCAAAGGTAAGTTATTTAGAGCGGTTGTTAGACCGACCATGTTGTATGGGGCATAGTGTTGGACAGTCAAGAATTCACATATCCAGAAGATGAAAGTAGCAGAAATGAGGATGCTGAGATGGATGTGTGGGCACACGAGGCTGGATAAGATTAGGAATGAAGATATTCGGGAGAGGGTGGGAGTGGCTCCGATGGACGACAAGATGCGGGAAACGCGACTTAGATGGTTTGGACACGTGCAGAGGAGAAGCTTAGATGCTCCGGTTAGGAGGTGTGAACAGTTGACTTTGGCAGGTACGAGAAGAGGTAGAGGGCAGCCTAAGAAGTATTAGGGCGAGGTGATCAGATAGGACATGGCGCGACTCCATATTTTCGAGGACATGGCTCTTGATAGGAAGGTGTGGAGGTCGAGCATTAGGGTTGTAGGTTAAAGGATAGTCGAGCGCTTTTCCTCTTTGTCCCGGTTTCCCTTTTTGTATCGACGAGTATGAAAGTGTTTTGTCTAGCAATGTTAGCGATTTATGTTGTGTTTCACACTTTTGCATAATATTTGTGTTACTTCTTTTCCATTTATTTGATGTCCCGCAGGCTGCTAGTATTATTTTTCGGGTTTTTGTTGTCACAGATCTATTGTCTCCGAGCCGAGGGTCTCCCGGAAACAGCCTCTCTACCCCTTTGGGGTAGGGGTAAGGCCTGCGTACATTTTACCCTCCCGAACCCCATTGATGGGATTTTACTGGATTGTTATTGTTGTTGTACTTGTTGTTTAGTGACATTTTGATTTTTTGTTGATTTTCTTAAATGTTAGGTAGGAAAAGACTTCCAAACGCTTTAAATGTTATTATTCCATGTAGATAATAACTAGACAGTCTATAGATAATCTACTATAACGTAAAACCAATGGAATGATTGAACAAGAATTTAATGTTTTTTTTTCTGTATACCTATGAATTTTATACACCTTTAAAGCAAAAATAGAAGTTTTACCAATGAATTAAAGCTCAATCAACAAGAGTAAATGAATAAATAAATCTATGGAATTGCCTAACTAGCATCCAGTTCCCAAAAAAAGAAGAAATAAAAGCATAATCTCAAGCTAGTGTATTTCATGTGTAGGGGATTCTATTCCCCTTATTTGGTATAGGAACTTCCTCTTGTTTGTCCGCTTTTATTACAAGCTACTAGTATTACATTGTGTGCGGCGACCAAAGAATCTCCCTACAAAGTTTTTGCTTCTCTTTGAAGTTTTAAGGAAGACATTAATGCAAAAGTTACCCAATTTTCAGAAAGGAAAAAGGAGAGCATAACATAGATAGAGGCGGATCTATGTATAAGCCTGAGCGGTCATTGGATTTCGTAAATTTTGATAAAACTTTTACATATATATATATTGTTAGGAGGCATTGGTTGAGCAAAATACGGGTATTCTCGCCGTGTTAAGATTTTGATCCGCCTCTAAATATAGTTATATATTTGATTATGGCTTTAACCATATACTAACACAATAATGAATTGTAACACTATGACATCATATTTCAACATGTTGTAACTAGTAATCTACCATATTATTTTCAAAACTACTAGTAATATTTTTATATATTATCAGAGTATAATTATACTGTTTGAATATAGAAGGAATATTAAAGGAAATTGGGAGCTTAGTTCGTGTTGATATATGTGCTGCATGAACTTCAATTAGAAGTATTCGCAAGGAATCGTAAGGATTAAGAGTTCAAACTTCACTTACTTTTTAATTAAAAAAGAAAAGATACTTTTGTCTCATGATCAGAAAGGGTCCCACTCCTCCTACACCTCAAAAGATAAAATTAGCCCTTTAATTTGGTCTTACTATAAATAGTCAATATTACTGCTACTTCTACTCACTACTCTTTCCTCCTTAATTTCCATCTCAAACACTCAAAAGATTGAGATATATAGTGTTTAGATTAAAATTTATGGACAAGTTCAACTTCGTAAAAGATGGAGCCATAAAACTGCCTCCTGGTTTTCGATTTCAGCCAACTGAAGAAGAGATTGTGTTTCAATACTTGATTCGAAAAACATTTTCTTGCCCTTTACCTGCTTCTATCATTCCTGAAATCAATATTTGCAAGCACGACCCCTGGGATTTGCCTGGTAATTAACTTCCCTCCCTTTTGCTTTTTCCAAAATTTCTTTACATGCAGTGATTGTTCCCAATCTTAATATTTATTTGTATAATAAAGAAAATTAATTTAACTTAATATAGCTAGAGTTTGAAAGAATTGTTCATTAGAGTTTCAGGTTGAATACTTCCTTTTACGAATTAAATTCAAAACTTGCTAATTAAATCATAGTGTGCAGTGTGCATACATAATGATAGTATTTGCTTAATTATAATCTTGTATTACTAAACTTAATTTTCAAGAATAGTTTAGAAGAAAAAAATTGCATCACATACAATATGAGAGTTACCTATATATATAATACATGCATGGGTTGAATAAGCAGAAAGATTTAATTTGATGATACAGGTGATGTAGAGCAGGATAGATATTTCTTCAGCAACAAGGAAGCTAAATACAGGAATGGTAATCGCTCCAACAGGGCAACTTTAGGTGGCTATTGGAAACCAACAGGTTTAGACAAACAAATTACATGCTCAAAAAGAAAGCCAATTCTTGGGATGAAGAAAACTCTAGTTTTCTACAAAGGAAAGACTTCTCATGCTTCTAGAACTGATTGGATTATGCATGAATATCGCCTTGTTCTCCCCAAAAATCAACCCTTCAATTTCCACCATTTCAAGAAATCCTCTCAGGTTATTATATATATATATATATATATATATAATGCACCATTTAGAGTTACTAAAATACTAGTATTAATATATGTTAAAAGTTAAATTTGCTATTGCAGAGTTGTATGGTTCAAGTTGGAAATTGGGTTCTTTGTCATATATTCATGAAAAAGAGAAATGGAAAATGTGATCAAGACATCGTAGAGGCTGATGTCCAAACACCAAAACAGACATTGTATTATGATTTTATGAGAGATCAAGAATTGAGTGATAGAGCAATTTCGTCTTGCTCTTCTTCTTTGAGTAATGATGATTCAAGTGAGGTTTCTTCAAATCCAAGTAGTGGTCTAGTAGAGCATGAAGAAGCTAGCAATCGAGCTCTTTGATGTACTTTCAATTTTCTCATTATTTGATGCAATAATATTTTGTTCTTTCCATCCCAGAAATATTCAACATTATATTGACCAATGGTTATTTAGCCCACACATGCTTAATCCAATTAAGAGCTAGTATATTTTTTCGTTCGTAACCCTAACAGCTTTGCTCTGGAAAAAAAATACATACACATGTGCTGGAGTTTATTTTTAATTATCGCAAAATAATAATCCACTTTAATTTGTTGCTTGCTCCCATAATTTAATTAAGCAATGGAATCCTTCTGAATGCAGAACAATCGAAGCCTTCGAAATTAAGATGTTAAGAAATAAAATGGAAATAAGGAATGGCTCAAGTCAACGGAGAATTCTATGTAGTATAAAATTTATGGAAATAATTAAAGATATCATACCCCTAGAGTATAATTTTATTCATACCATTGATGTTAGCAAATTCTCTCAAATTTACATGTCTTTGACCCTAATAGATCTCCAACAAGAAGTATAATTCATGGTAATTTTGTGCAATAGTAAAAAATAGATGAGTAAATTAGACTCTTTTTTTTTAAAAATTAAATTTTGGCACGTCCAATTCTCTTAGTCCACCTACGAGTAGGGATGACAATTGGGGCGGGGCAGGGAAAACTCTTAATGGGACAAGGTAGGGCAAAATCTAAATGAGGCGGGGCAAGGCAAAATTTTGTTTTAAAAAAATCATAATAGGGCAAGGCAGGTCAGGGGCAAATTACAAGTTAATAACTGGGCCAGATTATTTTTGTTCTTTTTCCCCAATTCCTTCTTTGATGAAATAATTAAATCCTAGGCCAAGATTATTTCTAAATTAATCCTAGGCCATATATATCATTCTTGAGACTATCAATTATAATTCAATAAAAGAAATCTTGGTTGAGCAGGGTTGAAGTTGGTTAGTACACTTTATTATACCCTAATATATTTCACAAATTATAATCGTAAGGTGTTCATTAAGCTAATAACATACTAATCATTTTCCATAATTAGAAAAAGCAGAAAGCTTAAGTGTTTTCTTAAACCTAATTCATACCATCCTTCTACTATATTATTTGTCACAGTTATACAGTGTTAAAAAAATGAGAGGTTTCTATAAATTTTCCAAGAGTGTGCTTTTAAAAGTTATCATCTAGAGAAGCATGATGTAGTAGGATATATTAAATAGAATATTACAAAATGAAAAAAATGAAGAAGAGTCTAAACGGGATAGGGCGGGGCAAATTCTGAAAAAATACTAAATAGGGCAAAGCGGGGTGGGTTAAAAACTTAGTAGGCCAAAGCTTGCCGTGCCCCGCCCTACCCGAATTGCCATCCGTGCCTACGAGATCTGTTAAAGCCCAGAGCAAATAGACGATTTTGAACTACAATGATATATGAATGATTCTAAAGCATAATGGGATAAACTTTGTGGACTTCATTTCTAAAATTTAATTACCAAATGTTACGGCAATTTTAGCAAGTAGTTAAATCATTTCAATAATTTCCGGAAATATAGGATTAGAAAAAAATATCGTCCTTCCATATAATAAATACATACTGAATGATGAAAGAACTGGGTGGTGTAGTAAAAGAAAAAGTTAATTAATCAGAAAAGTCAACTAATTCAATGAAGAATCCAAATTTTCTATAGCTAGAACAAGCTGCGCTGTGTACGAATCAAAGAGCTTTTTGAAAAATGATAGATATCAAAGGAGAGGTTGGGGAAGAAGCAAGCAAGGTATATACTCTTTCTTTTCATTTTTCTCTAGCAGCAAAATATTATACGAACCAAAGCACATTTGCACATGCGCCCACTTTCCTTCTTTCTTTTAGCGGAAAAGTCCTCTCAAAAATTAAAAGTTTTCCCCAAGAAATTTCAATGTAAAGCCGCAAAGTTTTTCTCTTTTCCCTTTTGGTTAAATTTCAATAATGTGAGAGTAGAGCTGTCAAATTTGGCCCACAGGTGGATTTGAGATTTAAATTTAACTAGGTTCAATTTTTAAGATTTTTAATATCACTTTTATTGTATTATTAAAATTAAATATAATATTTGTAAAATTTTAGTATATAAATTCATACTCCGTATCGAAAGTTATTATTTCAGTAAGACCCGTTGAAAAATTACATTGCCCTGTTCGTATCATCTATCCACCCGCTCATTGTTTGATGGGCTCAGTGAGTATTCTGATTATGACAAGAATACTAATATCAGATTAAATTACCCCCTATTGTTTGGTCAGAACTGCCCCAAGTTGAATTGGGGCCGGTCGAAAAATGGGGCGCCTTGTAATACCTGTTTAATTGGGAACTTTTTTCGTGTGTATACGAGATTTTAAACTTATTCATCCGATTTTGTTTAAGCTCTTATATTTATAAGAAATAACTAATGTTTTTTATAAAAATATATATATATTTGGTCAAAATCTACAATTTATCTACAACTTAAATACATGTAACGATCCGACCGGTTGTTTGAGTTCTAGCGCGTCGTACGGCGGTTTGAGGCCTTGGGTAGCTTCACTTAAGGTATTTGACTTGTAAGGGTGGTCGGAAATGAATTTTAAAAAGTTCCGAGTCAATTTAGAAAGAAATTTATTATTTCGGAAGCTTTAAGTTAGAAGAGTTGACTAAGGTTTGACTTTTAGGTAAACGACCCCGAAATCGGGATTTGAAAGTTCCAATAGGTCCGTATGATGATTCGGACTTGGGCGTACATCCGGATCGGTTTTTGGGTGACCCGGTAGCAATTCAGTGCTTATTATGGAAAGTTAGCATTTTAGAAGAATTTTATAAGTTTGGGTTGAAGTGTATTTTAATGTTATCGATGTCCATTTGGGATTCCGAGAGTGGGAATAACTCCGTATACTGATTCTAGTCTTCGGAGCGTGATCAGGCCCAACTCTAGTCCTAAAAAGGATAAGCAGTCGCTGCAAATATAATCCAGTCTAAAAGTCCGGAGTTGAATCCCACAGAGAACTAAGGCTTAGCTATGTTCAATATCGCTAAGAAGACATGCTCGAATAAATTTCTAAGTTATAAAGATTAAGATTCTTATATCTAATTAATTAACTAAGAAACCAAACCAGTAAATTAACAACTAAATATGCTAAGGGTTGGAGATTAAATTTAGGAGGTCTAGAGTTATGATTTTCCCAAATGTTAGAATACTTCTTGCTATGTTCCCTGCAATTTCGCTTATGTATTATCTACTGGTCGTGAGCACTTCAGGTGTCGTAATTCTCTATCAAGCAACTACAATAATTTAGTAGACATATTTTCTCGAACTACGCTAGTTGACTTTATCTAACCGCTCATTATGACCACGTTAAGGTTTTGTTATTTCTAAACCTACCTTTAAACCCGCTATATTGATTTCTCACATACGTTAGGAGTGACGTTGTTCAACAACCACCTAAATATGTATCCTTTCTCAAGAAACACATAATAAATAGGCACAGTCAAACGATGACCATTAAATCAACAACAATAAACACGTTACTGCTCAATTATATAAAAACACAACAAAAGTTTATCCTACAAAAGGTTCCATCAAAACCCTAGATAACAAATTAGCTATTCATAATAGTATGTAAAAATACAATACTAAAAGTCATAACCAACAATGGAAAATAGGAATAGGGAAGAAAAACTCGTAGTAGAATTCCCCGTCTTGCTCCTATTGTATCTCTACCTCCTTAGGTCGAATCTCTGTCAAAAGTATGTCCAATCTTCCAAATACCGTTTTTCTATTTATATACCAAGTAGGTTCGGGACCAAATAATTATACCTTCTCCTACACGAAAAAGGATAATTTTTTCAAGTTTGGAGCTCGCGGTTGCGGCCAAACGCGATCCGGGCACGGTCATTTACCAACATTCTGTCTCAGTCCGCGTCAGGTCCGCGGTCGCGGTTTCGACCAAGTTTTTCACATTGTTCCGTTCGGAATTTGGAAAAACGTAAAACATGAAAGTTATAGTCCTTTGTGTTAGACTTCTAACCATATATTATAAAGCCCAAATGGAGTTTGGAGCGAAAGGCTATGTCCATTTTACTAGACAGTGCGCAATATACCTACTCGAGTCTTTTTTGTTCTTAACTATCAAATTTGACCCCTGAACACGATTCCGGCTTAATTACTTGGGTTTTTACTCAGACTTCAAAGCTCCAAATCACTTGAATTCATTCCATAACATCTATATAGCTCTGAATCACTCCTACAAGGCATAAAACACACAGTTAGTACAAAACACTAGCGATTAAAGCTCAAACTCAATTAAAGTGCAGTAAATTAGAGTGTAATAAAGTGACTAATATACGCAATTATAGCCTATCATCAACACCCCGCACTTTAACAATTACTCGTCCTCGATTAATCAAACTACACTTTATATAGACACGACTTTTAAAAAAAAATTATCGTAACTCATCACACCAAGAATATTTAAAATAGACTAAGCACAAAAGTGTAACATCTTCACCTCAAGATTTGACTCACAAGTACCACGCATTATTCACAATTCACCCACTTACTCTAACATAGAGGTCACTGACATTACCTTTCCTTCATGAATCAAGTTCCCTTACATAACAAAAGAGAGTAGTTCCACACAATAAAATTTAAGAACACTTACGAACTCAAGATAGAAAGAATTCACTCACTCTCATAAACAACATTCATGTGCCAAAAAAGATGCACCATAGGCTTGCCCGTAGTGTACTAGTCTACTAATCGAGCTCATTCAGTCTAGGATCAAGTAGGACTTTATTTGGTTGTAATGTGTTGGGATTTTAAGTATTTAATGATATATTAATGCTTAAAATGGGTGAATGGGAAAT